>WOXC01000470.1:0-196910 GCA_011680675.1 Gymnobelideus leadbeateri
TCATTTTCTGAGGCCAGGACCGATCCCGGGTCGTCCTGACTCCAGGGCCAGCGCTCTTACTCACTGAGCCACCTAGACACCCTGAAGATGATCTTTTTTAAATGTTAAGCTTCAGTTCAGCTTTCACACTCTCCTCTTTCATCCTTACCATGAGACTTCTTAATTCCTCTTCGCTTTCTTCTTATTTATTTATTTTTTGTCTTTATTTATTTGTTTGTTTACTTTTAGTTTACAAGATGCGATTCCATAATTCCTTGAGTTTCAAATTTTCTTCCCCCCCCGCCCCACGATGGCATACAATCCAGTGCAGGATATTCAAATACTTTCACATTAGACATTAGTCAGGTTACAAAGGTGGATTGTACTAGATGGAATGAAAAATGATAAAGAGGAAATGAAACCAACCAATAAAAAGAAAAAGATCAAGTAATTTGCTTCAATCAGGATTCATATTCAGTTCTTTCTAGTTCTTTCTCTGGATGTAGACATCTCTCTCCATCATGAGTCTTTTGGGATTTACTTCTATCACTGCATTGCTGAGAAGAGTCCAGTCTATCATAGTTGGTCATCACACATATGTTATGTCTGTGATTGTATACAAATTTCTCCTGGTTCTACTCTTCTCACTCAGCATCAATTTGTATAAGCCTCTCCAGGTAAATATGAAGCCCATCTGCTCCTCGTTTCTTATAGCACAATGCATATACCACAACTTGTTCAGCCATTCCTCAATTGATGGGCATCCCCTTAATTTCCAATTCTTTGCAAATACAAAAAGAGTTGCTATAAATATTTTTGTACATATGTGTCTTCCTCCCACTTCTATGATCACTTGGGGATATAACCCTAGAAGTGGTATTGCTGGGTCAAAGGGTATGAAATAATTTATAGCCCTTTGGGCATAATTCCAGATTGCTCTCCAGAATGGTTGGATCAGTTCACAACTCCACCAGCAATGCATTAGTGTTCCAATTTGCCCACATCCTCTCCAGCATTTGTCATTTTCCTGTTTTGTCATCTTAGCCAATCTGACTGGTGAGATGTGGCACCTCAGAGTTGTTTTGATTTGCATTTTTCTAATTAATAGTGATTTAGAGCATTTCTTCATATGCCCTCTTCGCTTTCTACTATCAGAGTGGTATTGTCTGTATATCTGAGACTGTTGGTATTTCTCCTGACAACCTTAATTCCAGCTTTTGACTTGTCCAGCTTGGCATTGCACATGATGTACTATGCATGTAAGTTAAAAAATAAGGTGACAACATGCAGCCATGATGTATTCCTTTCCCAGTCTTAAACCAATCAGTAGTTCTATGTTCAACTCTAACTGAATAACTCTTGACTCTCATAAGGTTCCTCAAGTAGGATGATCAGGTACTCCCATCTCTTTGAAGACTTGCATATTTTGTTGTGATCCACACAGTCAAAGGTTTTAATAGTCAATGAAGCAAAAGCAGAAGTTTTTTTCTGGACCTCCCTTACTTTCTCCATAATCCAGCAAATTTTGGCAATTTGGTCTCTAGTTCTTCTGCCTCTTAAAAAACCAGCCCGTACTTCTGGCAATTCTTGGTTCACATACTGCTGAAGTCTAGCTTGCAGAATATTAAGAACAACCCCAGTGGCATGTGAAATGAACACAATTGTTCAGTAATTTGAACATAGTTTGGCATTGCCCTCCTTTAGGATTGGGACATCAAGTCATCTTTTCTAATCCAATGGCTAATGCTAAGTTTTTAAAAATTTGCTGGCATATTCAATTTAGCACTTTAATAGGATCATCTTTTAGGATTTTAAATGACTCAGTTGAAATTCTATCACCTCCACTAGACTTATTGTTAGCAAATGTTTTCTAAGGTCCACTTGACTTCATTATCCCAGATATATGTTTCTAGATTAGTAACCACACCATTGCTGTTATCAGTGATGTTGTAATCTTCTTGTATAGCTTTTTTTTTCATATTCTTGCCACTTCTCAATCTCTTTTGCTTCTGTCAAGTTCTTACCATTTTTGTCTTTTATCATGCTCATTTTTACATGAAATTTTTCCTTGATATTTCTAATTCTCTTGCCTTTCCCATTCTATTGTTTTCTTCTATTTCTTTGCATTGCTTACTTAAGAAAACCTTCCAATTTCTCCTTGATATTCTCTGGTATTCTGCATCCAGCTGAGTATATTTTTCCCTTTCTCCTTTACCTTTTGCTTTCCTTCTTACCTTAATAAAGTTTCATCAGACAGACATTGTGGTTTCTTGCTCTTCTTTTTCTTTGGGATTTTTGTTTTGTTGTTGCTGCCTCCTGTCCAATATTGTGAGCCTCTATCCATAGTTCTAATTCCTTAAATCTATTTATCACCTTTGCTTCATATTCATAAGTGATGTCATTTAGGTTATACCTACATGGTTTTATGGTTTCCTCTACTTTCTTCAATTTAAGTCTAAATTTTGCAATAAGAAGCTCATGATCTGAGCCACAGTCAGCTCTGGGTCTTTTTGAACTTACTGTATAGAGCTCTTCCACCTTTGGCTGCCATGTACATAATAAATCTGATTTCAGTATGGACCATCAGTGATGCTCATGGTTTTGGGGTTGTTAAAAAAGAGTGTTTACTATGACCAGTGAGTTATCTTGACAAAACTCTTATTAGTCTCTCCCCTGCTTTGTTTTGTACTCCAAGGCCAAATTTACCTATTACTCCAGTTATCTTTCTCCTTTAGCATTCCAATCTCCTATGCTTTCTCCAAAGTTACCAGTGATCTCTTAACCAACAAATCTGATGGTCTAAACCTTCTAGACGTTATTTGACATTATTGACTGCCCTCTCCTCCTGAGTCCTCCATCCTTTCTGAGGTTTCATAATATTACTCTCTCCTGGTTTGCCTCCTACATGCCTAAACACTCCTCTTTTGCTTGTTCATCATTTATATCATGATCCTTAACTATGGGTATTCCCCAAAGTTCTGTCCTGGGCCCTCTTCTCATCTCTCCCTATATACTCTTTTGGTAACTTCATCACTTTCCATGGGTTTAACTATTATCAGACCTATATTTCCAACCCTAGTTTCTCCCCCAAGCTTTAGTTCTACATCACTAATTATCTTTTAGGCATTTCAAACTGAATGTTCCATAGATATCTTAAATTCAAAAAAGTCTAAAACTTAAATTATCATCTTTCCCCCTAAATCCTCTTCTCTTCCACACTTCCCTTTTTCTGTCAAAAGCATCACCATCCTTCTAGTTTCTTATGTTTGTAACCCCAATATTATTCTGGGCTCCTCACTCACCCTCACGCCACATATACAATAATTAGGTGCTAAATCTTATCATTTCTACCTTCACAACAAATCTCCCATGTGAACCCTTCTTTCTATTCATCCAGCTGTACCAGCTTAGTTCATGCTTTCATTATCTCTTGTAACAAATGCCCAACTGGTCTCCCTGCCTCCAGTGTCTCCCCACTCCTGTCCATCCTACACTGCCAAACTATTGTTACTTCTTATTAAAGCAGGTCTTCTCAGGATCTAACTATTATTGAAACTTTGATTTCACCACTCTAAACTTTAATATTGACTATTTTTCTCAAATGTATAATATGTAGATTTAGCTTCCAAAGATGTAGCCTACAATTTAGCTATAGCTTCTTCCTCTTTTCCTTCCTTCCTTCCTTCTTCCTTCCTTTACTTTCTCCCTTCTTCCTTCCTTCCTTCTTCTTTCCTTCCTTCCTTCTTTCCTTCCCTCCTTCCTTTGCTTTCTCCCTTCTTCCTTCCTTCCTTCCTTCCTTCCTTCCTTCCTTCCTTCCTTCCTTCCTTCTTTCTTTCCTTCCTTCCTTCTTGTTTCATTTGCAGTAAAAATATCAAGGTTTAATGTTTCAGCTTCCCTAACAATATAGCCACTCAGTTATTACTGGAAAAGAGTCTCACACTAGAATTCCAAAGTCATTGGCCATAAAAAAACTAATTGCTGGTACCCTTCCCAGTCACTTTGCTACAATTAATGCATAACAGCAAAGGATCACACAGTATTGAGAACCATTTAAAAGTTTTCTTTGTCTCATGGTTTGTCATGGATAAAATTTTAATGAGCTTAATAATAAAAATAGCTAGTATTTAAAGCATTTAAAGTTTGAAAAATGATTTACATATGGTAACTCACTGGATCCTCACAAACAACCCTGTGAAGTAGGTACAATTATAACCCCCATTTTACAGATGAGGAAACTGAGGCAGACATTAAGTGAGTTGCCTAGAGTCACACAGCTAGGGAGTATCTGAGGCAGGATTCAAGCTTGGATTTTCCTGACTTCAAGTCCTGGGCTCTAGCCACTGTAATACCTACCGGTGTTATGAAATGAACAACCTCTCTCTTTAGAGGAACTGTTCTAGCTGAGACTGATAACTACCTATTTTGAATGTTGTGGGGTAGATTCTCACATTAAGTGGAAAGTTAGATTGGATGATTAGAAGGTTCCCTCTAACTTCCTTTCAATGAACTGATCAATTCCCAAGAACCAACTATGAAGAACATTCATATTGTAGGATTCTGTAATCAATGTGCCTTGAGGGATATAGCTTCACATTATAGTATGATCCTAGTTGTCTAGAAGGCCATCCTGAACTTTTGCTCTGCCATCTTGGCTCTGCCCCACTAGACCTGAACTTTTGAAGGATATTTATATTAAGCTAAATGTTGCTAGATATTCTATCATCACGAAGAGTGGGTAGGATTAGAGACTCAGAATATATGGCTGTTCCTTAAAATGTGTTCATAATTTCTGCATTTGCATTTTGATTTACTTTCATTCTGCATTCTGATTTGCTTTCAAAAGATAGAAAAGCCTTAGGTTTTTTTTTCTTTGTATTATATATATATATATTTCTTTGTATTGGTTTTGAGGAACTAGACAGTTGGAAAACTAGTGATTTTAGTGATATGGGAGAACAATCATTACACACCTTTCTAAAAATGTTCTTTTATTTCCTCTTGTTTTTGCCCTTTAGTTAGTTTTAGAATGACCAAAGAAAAAACAACTGCCAATCACTAATCCTCCCTTTTGGGGGGAGGGGTGGGGAGTCTTGGAGGAGAGCCTGTTGAGAGAAATCTATTTGTATAACCTAGTAATTTAAAGTGACTCAGACTGTTTCTACTATACGTATTTTGTGGAAAGAATCTGAAATAAAAAAATTTTCAGGTCAGGGCTTATATAAAAACAAGCCAGTCTAAAAAAAAAATGAGACACATAAACACAGTCGGTCTAACATTTACAATTATTTTAGCAATAGGCTGAGCCATGTATACTTTAAAAGTTTGGCACCCCTCCTCCCAAAGAAATTAGTCTGCTTACTGCTGTGTAAAAACATTTCTTTATTTTATTTTAAAAAGAGACAAAAGGTCAAAATATAAACACATGTTCCACATAAAAGTGAAGCCAAAAAGACTTAGTATATGCAATTATCCCAAGAAACTGTATTTTATCCTTTTGGCTAGGAACTGACATTGTTTAATTTACATTAGATGTTCCAGAATTGCTCGTGGAAGTAACATAGAGGTTTATTTTTTTTAAAGGGATTGGGGTGGGGTAGGGAAAAAGGGAAAAAAAACCCTTCAATTTGCTTTAATGAATTTCAAATAGGGAAAAAAAAAACTTTTAAAAAAGGCCCTTTTGGGGTAATGTAACTTGCTTTCATATCAAATTTCTAGATATATCATATTTGGCATTTTAATTTTATTAGTATTAGTTTATAAGTACATTTCATTTTTTAAAAATCTAATAAACAACAATGGCAACTTTGAAAGAGCAGCAGACTTAACCCAAGATAAACCTTTCTTTAGTTCTTTTTCCAAATGTACAAGAATTGACCTCTCCTTAATTTCTGTTACATTTATTATCTATACTACAATATACTACAATTAGCATTGTTTTAAATATCCTATTTTCTAATTCTCTTTACCTTACAATGTTCTACTTGGGATCATAGAACTAGAGCTGGAAGAAACCTTGAGGTAATCTCACTTTACAGATGAGGAAACGAAGATTAAGTGACTTGTCCAAGGTCACACAAGCAGGAGAGGAAGAACTTTAAGGTAGGCTCTTTGGCTATACAAACAGTTCTCCTGCCACTATATCCTGTTGCTTCCTATTACTACAGGATGCTATCTAATTTACTAGTTATTTCATATAAATAAATATCTGTATATCTATGCATTTATATCTAAATATCTTACCTCCCTCTTTAAATCACAAGTTCCTTGTGTACAAGAACCTTTTATTATAGTTCTTTTGTGGACTAAGTACCTAGTGACATACCAAGGTACATAGGCACACAAAAAGCTTTTGCCAAATGATTCAACATAGTATAGAAGTTTTAAGGGAAAATTATGACCTATAAAATCAAATGAAGCCCTACACTTGAATGTTAAAATGTTTATTTTTTAATCTGTCTATACTCTTTTATTCTGAATTATGATCTTAAGATGTAACTAGGTGGCATAGTAGATAGAATATGAGTATGGAGTCAGAAGGACCTCAGTTCAAATCCTGCCTCAGACCTAACTGTGTGATCTTTGGTAAGTCATTTAACCTGTTAACCTCATCTATAAAACAGGTACACTGGGGCAACTACATGGCCCAGTGAATAGAGCAATGGCTCTGGAATCAGGACTTAAGTTCAAATCTGGCCTCAGACATTTGACACTTACTAGCTGGGTGACCTTGGGCAAGTCACTTAACCCCAATTACCTCATCTTCCCCCTAAAAAAACAACAAACAAAACCAGGGACACTAGGAGCATCTACCTCCCAGGTTTGTGAGGATTAAATGAAATAATCATTGTAAAGCACTTAGTATGGTGCCTGACACATAGTACATGCTATCTTATTGTTGGCTACTATTGTTAAGAGAAAGAACACTGGCTGAGGTGGCAGGAGACTTGGCTTCTAACTAATCCTATGACCTTGGGGCCTCCTGGCCTCAGTTTCTTCAGCTATGATACAATATATCCCTCATATCTCTCTCTCTTTATTTTGTTTTTGCTTTTTGGAGGGCAATTGGGGTTAAGTAACTTGCCCAAGGTCACACAGCTAGGTCCTCATATCTCTTTCAGTTAAAAAATTCTATGACTAAAGCTATTCTGTGCCAACCTCCCCTCCTTTCTTAAAGACAGCTTGAGCACCACCTTCTTTCTGGGTGAACCCTTTCCTGATCCTCCAAACTGTTAGCACCCTCTCTTCCTGACTAATTTGCATTTATTTTCTTTATGTTTATTCCATTTATATTCCATTCTGTACATAAGCATCTGCTTGCCAAAAGTATTCAACACTGTGAGAGAGGAAATCCAGAACACAGCCCATGTTGAGGAGGGATTCTCTGTAGATGATAAAGTCCTCCAGATGCTACTGCTTGCAGATGACATTATGTTGGTTACATCAAGTCCCCAAATACTGTAGTGCTTCCTGGATATGCAATTATTCAAAGAAGTCCTACCTGTCCATCCATATGAGAGAGCAAACGAACAAAGAATATCTATCGCCCAGGTTTCAACACGAATCTCAATAGACAAGCCTATAGAGTTTGTCCAACAGTACATGTTACGTAAGACAGATTGGACAGACGGACAAGGAGCTTGGCTATCAGGGGAAAGAGGAACAGGACCAATAGTTTTGGGGAAATTTCATAGCACCTTTATTGATCCCAAGTTTATCATAACAGCAAAAGTCTTTTTTAAACAATATAAATGTTTTGTAAGTGTTGGTGTATGTCAGAGAGACACTGAACACTACTGCTTCTGAGGAACTAAAGAAAAGCACCCCAAAGAAGGTTTTAGAAAGGCATTCTATGGGTCTGAACAAGTTTCGAGGTATAGGCAGAGGAGAACTCTAAAGAACAGAAGTAAAGGACAGCACCAACAAACTGCATGACAAGAGATGGGCTGATGAGAAAAGCGAGTGATGAGCATACTGAATGGGTCTTTTGTGGCACACTTTGGGGAGGACATGGATGAAAGTAAAAGAGGATGGTCAGAAGCAGATGGTTTGCAATCTGGACTATTGGAGCTAACTCTTGAATCAATGTGATAACAGATCAATCCAAGGAATGTGTGTATTACTAAGCATTAGCAAGTTCATTTATTGAGTCAGAATCAGCTTCTTTGTAATTTCCATAAATTGTACCTAGTGCTGTTTTCTGGAGCTAAATCTAATATTTATTCTGGAAAACACATCTTCAAATATTTGAAAACAGTTCTTTTTTGAATCCTCAAAATCTATTCCTTTTCTTCAGATTAGATAGCTTGAGCTCTCTCTTTCTATTTACTTTCCTCTAGTTTAACAACTCCCTTGAACTGTGGTGTCCAGGAATGAACATAGTAATGACAAGTGGCAGATTAGAGATCTTTACTGTTTTGGAAACTATATTTCTACTCCTACAGCCTACATACACTGAATTTTCTTTTGGTGGGTACATTACACTGGTGAGTTTTTTGAGTTTGTAATGAATTATTTAAATTTAATTTTTTTTCACATGAACTAAGTAAGCAAACCAGTTCCATATTTGTGCAATTGATTTTTTGAACCTCTGCAAAGGCCTTTACATTTAGCCCCACTCAACATCATCAAGGAACCACTGCCCTAACCTATTAATATCTTTTTGATTCTAGATTCCCTCATATAATAATTATACTATATTACAGATTTGTTAAAAATTTGATGTGAATCTTCTTGTATCTTATACAAGTAACTAATTAAAACATGTCAAGGCTAAGGTAAGAGCCCTTGATCTTTGAACTCTTTCTCTCTTTTTCTCATACACACACACACACAATCTCTGTTGATCTCTCTCTCCCTCTCTCTCTCTCTCTCTCTCTCTCTCTCTCTCTCTCTCTTTCTCTCTCTCTCTCTGTTATTGGTTCTTTACCTAACCAACTATAAATATAAGTAGATGTTACAGATTCTTTTAAAAAAACCTTCCACTTGACCCTGCTAACACCTTATGATCCTGTCTTATGTATCTTTTTCCTTTCACAACCAAACTCCTAGAAAAGTCATCTGCACTCACTTTCTTACTTCTCACAATTCTATTAAAACTGTATCCTTCAAAGTTACCAGTGACCTAGATGCTAAATCTTCTGGTCTTTTCTTAGTACTCATCTAATTTGACATCTACAACCTTCAACAATGTTAATCACAACATTACTCGAGGATACATACCATCCCTCCAGAGTGAATTTAGTGTTACAGAGTACTAGACCTAGCTTCAAATTCTGCCTCACTGGCCATTCATGGGACACTAGCCAATTCGTCCCACACTAGCCATGTGTTGGGACACTGGGCAAGTCACTTAACTTCTATGGGCTTCAGCTTCCTCATCTGTAAAATGAAGGGGGTGGGACTAGATGGCTTCCATATCTAGAGCTAGGATTGTATAATATATACAGTCTAGAACACTAGTCCTACATTACCAACTGCCTGCTGGATATCTCCACCTGGATTCTTATCTGTATTTAAAATTTTAAATGAAAATCATCTTCCCCTCCCTCCAAACCACTCCTCCTCCAAACTTCCCTCTGTATATTGAGAGTACAACTATCCTCCCTAGTTCATAAATTTGGGGTCATCTTGGTCTCCTCCCCTCTCTTATTCTCATATAGGCTGTCAGTTACCAGCTGTTCATTATATCACTATACTATGTCTTGCAGCCTACTCCTCTTTTGTTGTTTGGTCATTTCCCCCAGGGTTAGATTCTTTTCACCTCTTTTCTGGATTAGCTGACCTTTCTGTTGCAATTCTTTTCTCTCTCTAATCCATACTCCACACAGTCAGGAAATAATCCTCTTAACCAAAGGTCTGATCTTATCACTTACCTCGGGTTAAAAATCTGCTTTCCAAACAATTTTTCCTGCTTTAAAAATATTAATATTTGGGGTGGCTAGGTGGCACAGTGAGTAAGAGCGCCGGCCTCAGAGTTGGGATGACCCGAGATCAAATCCGGCCTCAGAAAATGAGCACCCACACATAAATAATGACTAGCCGTGTAACCTTGAGCAAGTTACTTAACCCCAATTGCTTAAAAAAAAAAAGAAAAGAAAAGAAAAAAATATTAATATTCTTCATACACATAATATCTGTTCAATCAGACTAGTCTACTAGTTCCCTGAACCATTCCATCTCTCATTTCTCTGCAAAGAACATCACCAACTCCTCCCACACCTATCCCTTATGTCTGAATTGTACACTTCCACAATGTGACACAGTAGATAGTGGGCCAGTCCCAGAGTCAGGAAGACTCATGTTCCCTGAGTTCAAATCTGGCCTCAGACACTTACTACCTGGGTGACCATCGGTAAGTCACTTAACCATGTTTGTCTCAGTTTCTTCATTTGTAAAATGAGCTGGAGAAAGAAACGGCAAACTACTCCAGTATCTTTGCCAAGAAAACCCCAAATGGGCCACAAAGAGTCAGTCATGACTGAAAAAAATGACTGAACCACACTTCTTTACCCCATCTCCTCATAGTATTTATGTTTCTTCAAGAATCCACCCAGTTTCCACCTCCTGAGCTAAGCCTTCTTGGATACCTCCAATTGAGAGTTCTTTCCCTTCTGAAATTACTTTCTTTTTACTTATCTGTTTACAAGCTGAATTCCCCCTGCCCCAGAAGAATGTAAGATTCTTGAGTACAGGGACTATTTTAGTTCTGTCTTTGCAAGGTGCTTTGCTAAATGCTAAGGTCCACATGATAGTTGTTTAATAAATATTATTATAGGGGCAACTAGGTGGCTCAGTGAATAGAGCACCGGCTCTGGAGTCAGGAGGACCTGAGTTCAAATCCGACCTCACACACTTGACACATTTACTAACCGTATGACCTTGGGTAAGTCACTTAACCCCAACTGCCCTTCCTCCCCCTCCAAAAAGCAAAAAAAATTTTTTAAAATATCATTATATATGACATGTAAATATGTAATATATTACAATGTGTTATATTATATTACATATTATAAAATAAAACAAGTCGCAGGGCTTCTGCTTGGCTACTTCTGATCAAATGGGATCAAATTTATTAGGTACCTCAGTTATTATCAAGCACTTCACCTTCCTGTATGACTTGCTAAGTGTCTAATCCCTTGATACCCTATCTCTAATAAATGCTTCACATTGTGATTTGCTGAACAAGTCTTCATTTTTCACGTGGTCCTGGCAGAGGGATGCTGGGAATTGTTTTTCTGATGACATTATGACAGACTGCAAGCCTTTGTCTTTAGGTTTCGGTGTGGATCAACATTATAGCACATACATGTATAATCTAGATCAGATTACTTACTGTCTCAGGTAAGGGAGAGGAAGGAGGGAGGGAAGGATAGAATTTAAAACTCAAAACTTTAAAAAATGTTAAAAATTATTTTAACATGTAATTTGGAAAAATAAAATATTATTTAAAAAACACATTGGCCTTCTCAGTACACTGGGCTAGCCTCTGCATACAAAGATGAGACCTTAAAAGAATGATCAGAAACAGGTGGTCATGACACAACAGAAGTATCTCACACTTGAGCCTAAAGTATATACTTATTTCATGAGGAAAAACATGTCGTAGGGAAAAAGAAAAAAACCCATTAAAGTGCATATGTCACTGAGTTCTGTGAAGTTAAGTATCCAAACTCTAATCTATATGGGCCCCTCTTCATTGATCAGAGTTGTATGAATGTGACTGAGAACAATTTTAAAAAGCTTTACATCTTTGCATGCATTCTCTTTATGCACTGCTAAGTTAGAGACTCAGTTGCACCTAATTCAACTATCTCCTGGACTCTGAGATGAGAAATGTCCTCCTATTGTGAATGTTGAGTTTGGGTAATAGATAATAGCTCAGTGTAGCTAGACCAGAGTATATGAAGGGCAGCTACATGAAATAAGTCTGGGAAGGTGCATTTTAGAATTCCCTTGTAAAGTTAACAGGGAATCACTGAATATTTTTTCAGAAAGAGATCGATAAGATGTGAGACCAATATTTTAGTAATATTGTTTAGCAATTATATGGAGTCTAGATTCATGATCTACATTCTATCCAGGCTGTTTTTTCTAATGCCTAGGATGGCCTTGTCCCTCACCTCAATCACAAGGTTTCTTTCAAGGCTCAGTTCAGGTGATACATCCCTAAAAGAAGCCTATTCTGACAATGCCCCCTACCCCCGGCCAATTTCTAATACTCTTCTCCCAGAAATTATCTTATATCTCCTTTTTATGAGAGACAATGTGGTGTGGTTGATACAGAGCCACTCTTTAAGGCCAGGAAGACTGGGTTCAAGTCCTGTCCTGATACTGTGACCTCAAGCAAGTCATAAACTTTAGTGCTCTAGGCAACTCTAAGACAGAGACTGTTGTAGAGAATGTGCCAAACTGCATTGTTGGAGGGCATTTCCTCCTCTGAGAGTTCTTTGTACCAATGAAATAACAGGTCTAGTTTCTATCCCCATTTCCCCACTTTTATACATTCTGCACATTTAATAAAACTATTAAGCAATTAAAGTTTAAATTATGCTGAGCATTGGGATACCCTGTAAATTATATTTAATATTCTGTACACATACCATTTCTAACAGAATACAAGCTCCTTGAGGGAAAGGACTATTGCTTTTTTGTCTTTACATCTCTAGCACCTGGAATAGTGCCTGCCATATAGTGGTTCCTTAATATAAATACTTGTTGAATGAAGTAAATATTAATTATCAGTAGATTACTTATACTTATTTATGCAAATTACTCATACTTATGTATGAAAATTCTTACATTAATATAGTCTGAATTTCATGACATTTATTGCTTCACCGAGTTTTTGCTATATGAAAAAAATAAACATTAAGGGAAAACATTTTCGGATAGATATGATTTAGGTTCTAATATAATACTTATATGTAAAGAGAATGACAGTTTACCTGACTGAGGCATAGGTTTGCATAGAGTCCTAAAAGAACCTATTACTCAGGGT
The DNA here is from genome assembly GCA_011680675.1 of Gymnobelideus leadbeateri. Lineage (NCBI taxonomy): Eukaryota > Metazoa > Chordata > Mammalia > Diprotodontia > Petauridae > Gymnobelideus > Gymnobelideus leadbeateri. Next base: position 12,977 of record WOXC01000470.1, read on the forward strand.
GCTAAGATAGTAACTGCTCATTTTGAATGTGACAAGCTATAGTACATTGGAGTGATATGAATATCAAAAATGCTCTGTGATTATGGGGAAGGTATAATTTATCTGATTATAGACCAAAATGAAAATTTATGTAATTTTCAGCCTTGTTAAAAGGAAGGACATACACTAACTTTCATAATACAGTACCAATATTGTCCTACATTGATACCAATATATGAGTCATGTTATGCTATAAAGTGACCTTCCATTATTTAGCTATCATGTTTTAAAGCTAACTTCTCAATTATTTTCATCTCCTTAAAGATATAAACATTAAATTTATTTTCTAAAAATGTCAAATTTTATTGTTTTACAAAAATGTAATTTTCAGTTAATACCTTATCTTTTCAAGTTTATTCAAGTTAGGGAAACAAAGAAACCCAAAACCTTGTATACTATCAAATTCAAACCAACACTGTCATGTTTAATTTATCTAAAATTAATCAGAATGTGGTCTAAGTACAGTAAAGAATATATTTCAATTAGCACAATGACTCCAGCCACATAATACATGTTTATAAATTACTTACTGATTTCCACAAGAATTCCATAATCCCCCCCCCACAAAAGAAATCCCCCAAACCCACAACACCTCTCAACTTTTTAAATATATCTTGTAAAATGGTATACATATTACATAGAGACTTTACCCAAAGCATTCTAAGGACAGCTATAACCATTACCAGAGGCAGACTTGATAAATGGTTTTGTCTTCCAATAAAACCTATCAGCCACAGAAAGAGAACAGGTTTTTATAGCTGTGGGTGAATGGGTATTTGCCTGGAGTGAAATCAGCAACTATTCTTTGCTGTCCTTGAATTGATGATTACTTCTTGGAACTTCCTACTGGGTGCATAGTTTAACTGTGAATGCTAGAGGAAAATAGTATTTTATACTTCTAGCATTTCAGTGGAGTAGTATTCTCAATCACTCGTAGAATCACACAATCTTAGTAAGGAGAGAGATCTTAAGAAGTTGTCTGGCTCTATTTTCCTTATTGCTCTTCCTAACTCATTTCAGGCAGAACTAAAAACAAACACAAAACCTCCCAACATTTCAAACAGACAAAAATATGACCTGCTTTTAAAAAACTCCAGAAGAGGACCTACTACCTTCCTTGTTAACAACATTAAACAATGCTTACAGACTCATGGAATCCTATTGTTTCATCTGAAAAGCTGAGGAAATGGAAGGCTTTCCTGGCACAGTTCTGCAAGACAGACATCTTTGGAGAGAATTCTGATGAGCAAGACACATTGAAGGAAATGGTGTAGAACCTCATTATCACGTTGCTACTGCTACCAGCCCTGGCTATGTCTTCTGAGGCAGTTAGACACAGTGATCTCCTGACTACTTTAAGGAAAATGACATTTTTAACCTGTCTCACAGCAGAGTTTAAGTGATAGCCTACCTGGCCACCTTTGTACCCAAACAACTCCTCAAGAACTTTGAGGAGGAAGCACATGTGGGGCTCATGTAAACACCATATTCACACACATGTATGCTCACACATAAGAGTCCTTATTCATACTTACTATCCTTCTGATGACACTATTTATTTCTAATAAAGCACTGGATGTGAGAGCTAAAAACAAATAAACAAAAATCAATGCTGTAATGATCTTAGAGAATTCCTTTGTGCTGTATATCCTTTATGACAGTGCAATACCTTTGGTGGACACACATTTCTCTGCTTAATGTCTAATTTGATATTTATAATCATGAATCAGACAACAAGCTGGACCCAGAATTAGGAGGGAAAGGGAGTGGCGGCTGAGCTTTGGGAAACTACCTAGGCAATGATTTTAAAGACTCCTTGCTTTCACCTGAAACAAAGGTTTCAATTTAACATTGATATTCTTATGTATGGCCACAAGTCACAGCACACTGCAACTTCTGAAAGAATTTAAGTTATGTGATGCCCAAAGGACAGAGGAAAGGTACATAGTGGTTATAAATAGTTTACAGTATATTGCCAAGGAAAAATTACACATAAGTGGTGGGTATAAGTGGTATAAAGGCTATCATTAGGGATGCATGATTAGAAAAGGTGAACCTGATATATAGTGAGGGACATCTAACTGATGGACAGCCTGTGGGGTTCACTAGCATACACACAAGTCAAGAGGGTTGGAAAGAGACCTCTAGGCACCTGTGGAAGACATAAGACTAAAACCGACTGACACAGGATGAGGTCTGGAGGGAGAAACTACAGCATAAGAACTGTTTCACATCTATATTTGCATTTTCAGCACCTAGGAAAGCACTTGGCACAAAACAAGTGTTTAATAAAAACTTTTTTATTGGACCTTATAGATCACTTGACTTGATCTATGAATTTCACAAATTTCCTTGCTGGTTAAAGACACACCAAAGTCTCCTCTATCCTTCAAACAAAACTGAAAAGAACAAAAAACCTTCAAAAAACCATCTCTTAAAGTTATTCTGTACCTCTTTCCTTTTCAGGCAAACTCCTACAAACAGCCATCTACACTCATGATTCAGTTCTTCCCATTGAGCTCTCTTCTAACACTCTGAAATCTGGCTTTCAACAATATCACTGCATTGAAACTGCCCTTTCAAAAATTACCAGTGACTTCCTATATGCTAGATCTGATAGTCTTTTCTCAATCTTCATTTCTGACTTCTTTGCATCACCTGACAATGTAAATCACCCTCTCCTTCTAGAGTTTTCCCCTTTCTTCCTACTCCTCAACCTTGGGTGGATCATCATTGTTAATGTGCCTACAATTGTGAAAGAAGACTCCAACTTTCTTCTCTTTCTACTCTTTCTAGTTAACCTCATTCACTAATATGACTTCAATTATTATTTCTGTATTTCCAGATCTGTATTTCCAGCCCCAGTCTCTCTTCTAAGTTCCAGTCTAGATTACCAAGTGACTACTGGATTCTTAAAAATTAAATGTGCTATAGGAATCCCAAATTCAAAATGTACCAAACTGAACTTAGCTTCTCCCTCCCCCAAACAGCCCCCTTTGAACTTCTTTCTTTTAATCAAAGACCCTAGTTTTAAACTATGGTGTCATATTCCATTTCTCACTTCTTTGCTGACCTTACATATACAATCAGTTGTCAGATCTTGTCATTTTGTCTTCCACATCTCTTGAATCCATCATCTTCTCTCCACTCACACAGCCAATCTTCTAGTTCAGGTCCTTATGATTCCCTTGGCTGGATTATTATAATGGTCTCTCAGTTGTTCTCCCTGCTTCAAATCTCTCCTTTCTCTAATACTTGCATCACATAGCTAGCAAACTGATGTTTCCCAAACCACAAATGTGACCAAATTATTCCCTTACTCAGTAAACCATAATGGCTCTTTATTACCTCTGGGAGCAAATACAAACTCCTCTTATTGGTATTTGAAGCCCTTTACAACATGTCTGCAATCAACTTTTCTATCTTTTATTTTCCTATCTTCTATCTTTTACTGTACATTCCTCTACTCCATACACACTTAGAGTCCAGCCAAGCTGTCTTTCTTGCTCTTTCTTACATGGAACAACCTTCTCCTGTATCTGTGCTTCTGCTATGGCAACTATCTCCTATGCCTGAAATGTACTTCCTCTTCAAATCTGTCTCTCAGAACCTCTAGTTTCCTTCAACGTCCAGCTCAAGTGCCAATATCCAGATGAAGCCTTTCTTATCCCTCTTCCCTATCCACTAAAATCACTCTTTATCTATTTTATGTCTACTTCAGGGGTTCTTAACCTTTTTTGTTTCATGGACCTTGTTGGCAGTCTGGTGGGACATAGGAATCCCTTCTCAGAATAATGTCTTTAAATGCTTAAAATGAGATTACAAAGGAAACCAGTCATATTGAAATATGGTTATCAAAATGCTTTTTACAAAAGTTCATGGACTCTAGATTAAGCATACCTGATCTACCTATAGATGTACAGGTTGTCTACCCCCATTAGTCTCTTGAATGCAAGGACTGATTTTGCTTTTGTTTTTTAAGTCTCAATGTATAGCATTGTTCTTCACACCCAAAAGACATTTAATAAATGCTTACTGATTGACCCAAAGAAATTGTGACCTGCCCAGGTTCATATAAGAATGTAAAAATCAGAACCAGAATTCAAACTTAAGTCCCCAAATGCAAATCTAGTACTCTTTCCCCTAGAATTAAGACAGATTGTGAAGGGCCTTGAATATTAGGATGAAAAAAATTTTATATGTACTCAGTAGACAATAGGAAATCATGAGGGGTTTTTGAATACAGAAATGACATGATCAGACTGATACAGTTAGTGATATTGGCCACATACATGATGGATTAGAAAAGCGAGAGGCCTGAAGCAGGATGAACAATTGGGAGACTATTCTTATGTTCTACATAAGAAGCAATGAGTTGTGAACAAGGGTGAACTAGTGGGATAGCAAAGGATAAGATGGCAGAATCAAAGGACTGCTGGCAGCTGATTGGGTGTGGTGGGCAGAGAAGAGAAGAGTCAAAGAGAACTTTGAGGTATCTACCCTGGGGCATAGGAAGATGGTGGTATCATCATTCCAAATAGAAAAGTTAGAGATAAAGTCATGCTTCTAATGGACAATGTGTTTTGTTATTAAGTTTCAATTGCCAAAGGGACAACCATATGAAAATGTTCAATGGATTACTGAAAACATGGGACTGGAAATTTGGGGAGATCTAGAGCTAAAGCTTTGATAGATACCTGCAGAGCTGGTAATTGAAATGATCAGAATTGGTAAGGCTGCCAAGAGAGAATGACTAAATGAGAGAGTCAAAGAAAGAGCTGTGGAGGACAACCACATTTAAGGGCTGGAGGGAGGGTGAAGGGAGAGACAGAGCAGTCAGAGTTCAGACAAAGCAAATACATCACCAAAGTCCAAAGAAGAAGAGAATATCATGAAGTTAAGTATGGTTAATAGCAGCAAATGTTACAGTTCTTTTCCATTCTACATTTGTAGCTTATTTTTCCTTCCTAGATATATTACTCCACACCTGCCCTTATAATTTATTTTATTTCTAAACATGTCTCCAAAATATAAAGGCATTTTAAATTCCAGCCCTATTTTCCCAGATACCACTCACCATTGTTTCCACTATGCCTTGGTAGCATGTACAAAGTTGATGAAAACAATAATCTATCTACCTGTAATATCACAGGAGATTTCTATCCTAACATTAGAATGTCCTGACCAACAAGTACCAAACCCAATACATCTGTAATACAAAATACATCATACTGTGCTTGGAAGTTATATGCAAATATTGTTTTTAAATGCTTTCCAATCTGTTCTCTTATTCTACATTCACAACAACCCAGTGGTTATAAATAACTGTTATCCCCCTTTAATAGTTGAGGAAATGGGGCGGCTAGGTGGTGCAGTGAGTAGAGCACTGGCCCTGGAGTCAGAAGGACCTGAGTTCGGATCCAGCCTCAGACACTTAACCTACACAAACAAAAACCTAGCCGTGTGACCTTGGGCAAGTTACTTAACCCCAATTGCCCTAAAGGGGCGGCTAGGTGGCTCAGTGAGTAAGAGCGCCAGCCTCGGAGTTGGGATGACCCAAGATCAAATCCAGCCTCAGAAAATGAGCACCCACACATAAATAATGACTAGCCGTGTAACCTTGAGCAAGTTACTTAACCCCAATTGCTTAAAAAAAAAAATAGTTGAGGAAACTACAGCACAGATAGAGTAAACAACTTAGCCTAGTTCACACAGGTTATTAGTGGTAAAGTTAAGACTTTTCATCATGTTACGCTGCTATTTTGTTTGCCCATCAGGTAAATGATGAAAATATTAAACAACACTAGAGCTCAAAATAACTAATATGATACTTTCCATCCCAAGTCAGTACTGATCCAACTTTCCATCCAATTATACATCCTAAAAATTCAGTCCAGATCAGAGATCATCAGCCTTTCAGTGGCAGTATTCCAAGTCTTCCATTTTTTCACTATCCTAGGGGAAGTCACACTTTAAATCATTATCAGCTAACATCTGAATTACAATTTAGCACATTATCAAGAATTAGTTGATAGCTGAGCACAGGGGAAGGGGGGAAGGAGTTATATGTGACAAGCACAGTTAAAAAAAAAAAGAGTATGTAACTTGGGAAAAAGGAGAAGGCCAGAATGGAGAAACTAGGCTGGTAAAAGGCAGGGTGGATGATGCCAAAGAGAAAACTCACTTATTTATAATATTCTAGGATCTACTTTGGCTCTGCTACTCAAAATGATTTCAACTACCATCTTGACCCATATGTAGGAATATGGGTAGGGTCCTGGGTTTTCTCAGGCAGTACAGATTTCAAAATTGACCGACAGTAATAATGTGAAAACCAAAGAGAAAAAAAAAATTGTCAAATTTCCTGACCTGATTTTGGGTTCAGGAAAATTATGAGCACTAAGATTTGAGGTTAGAGAATCTGACCAGCATGTAGATTTTCTCTTTCATGTTCTACCTTTGTGACTTTAATCTCTTTGGGTTTCAGTTTCCTCATCTGTAAAGTAACAGGGGTATACATATAGTCTCTAAGGTCCCTTTCACCTGTAAATCTATGACCCTGTGATCACAATAACCTTAAACTGCAGAGCCCTGGACTTGACCACTCTTCTCCAATTTATGATCTAGGCTGTTTAGCTTATGTGGTCAAAGCCCAGTACCAGTGAGGTCAAGGTCACATGCTTGTCCCTAACTCCAGACACTTAGTTTCATGGCCACATATTACACTCAACATTTCAAACAAGGGTAATAAAAAGAGAAAGTACAGATGGATGAATACAAATTCTTTCTTCTACTAGAAAAAACTATTAAAAGGAAATGTTTCAACTGAAGGTCAGTAGTGTCATTTTCATGGAAGAAGAACAGCACATTTTGCATGTCCTCTGAGAAAGGCTTAAATGCTAAAGTCAAGCTAGATTACATCTATCATTATGCTTTGATCTCACCGCCTTCTGCTCTGTCATGGTAAATTAGATTAGTTGGATTGGGCTTCTTTATTCTGTCCTGCTAGTTTATTCAGTACTCAATTGTCTTGCAGGTCATTTACAAATTTACATTATGACTTTTTTCCTGGAATTTTTCTGGGTAAAAGAATTACATTTATAGGACCATGATTTTTTTTTAGACACATTCCTCAGAATTTTTTTTTTTTTTAATGGCACTGCCCTAGCTTCCTTTTAGAGTCTCTGGACATTTCCCTATCCGAGTTTCTGTTCTCAAAATGGGTGGCCCTTCAAAGACTCTCGCCAATTCTTTTAGTATGCTATGATGTAAATAATAAAGTCCAGTGAATTTTGGATAGATAATTGATTTACTTTTCAGAAGGGCTGCGTTACTCTGGGCAAGTCACTTAACCTCTCAAAGCTCCAGGCAACTGTCTAATTAATCTGAGTATAAATTGCAAAGCAAGTGATGATCAGTATTGGGAGAGGGAGTTTCTCATACCAATGGACTCAAAGGTTGTATTCAAATATCTTACTCCATTAATACTTATTAAATTCCTACTATGTGCTGGCAACCTATGGCACTAAAAAATATCTGCCCTTAAGGAGTTTACAGCTTGATCTCAGCTTCTAAAACATGGATATCTTTCTTTATCAACAAGTTGATCTGTTTTTGCAAAGTTAAAAATGAAATAATATGCACAAAATGCTAAAAACAGTAAAAAAAAAAGTTTTCTTTTTCCTCCAAACTTGTTTTCACCCATGTAAAAGCTTCCTTGACCATGCAGACCAACAATTTCTTTAAAATTAGTTGTTTTAGAGACATGTCTGGATGTGCTGAAAGGTTATGTGAATTGCACATGGTCACACATTGAGTAGGTATGAGAAGCAGGATTTTAAACCAGGTCTTCCTTTCTCCAAGGTTAACTGTCTATCCACTTAACCACACTGACTCTCAAAAAAGCACTCTGAAACTCTAGAACATTGTCAATATTAGAATATATCTAGAAAATGCATATTATAATTATCCAACAAGTCTTCCCTCTCTACCTGGTTTTCTAGTTTTACAATTTGACCATCTAGTCCCTTTTTCTAATTTCCTCCATGAGAGAATAATAGAAACATTACTTGCTTCTGCTTTTTTGATTGTTATCTATTTATTTGTTCTTTCTTCCCATAAAATAAAAGCACAATATTTTTCTTTACCCTCTTGTTCCAGCTAAGAAAACTTAATTCCTGTGGATAAAAAAGCCACCACCATACTAATTGCTCTGAGCTAACAGATATTAAAAGGGTCACAACAGCTCCCTCCACAAAACAAAAACAAAACAACAATGCTAATTGCTCTGAGCTAACAGACTTTAAATGGTCACAAACAACTCCCCTCACTGAAAAAGGGTGAGGAGACAAAACTTGTTTCTTTTTCTTGTCATACAGCAGTAATTTCAGAGTATTATGAATAAGTTTGAAATAATGCTTTTCAGGAACCTTATAATACGTTTCAAATATATTATTCTTAAAGAAAAGAAATGTCTTTCTTGCACGTCTTATCATGCAAGAAATTCAAAAGACCCACATTAAAATGCATCTACTGCAGATCTATACACAATCCCAATATTACAACAGAGAAAATAAAATCTGATGCAATGCTGTTTGTATATGTACATACCACAAAGAAAACGCATCCACAGCATGTTATTCTAAGTTTGAGAAGTGAAATAGATGGAATTCAGTCATATTGTGTAAATAGAAGAGGGTGAGTATGTGGTAGGGCTGGAGGAGTGTAAGCAGAAGGGGTGGGACTTGCTAGGAGCAGCTATTTGCAAAAAATGCCTTTTTCTTTTCCATTCATTCTCTTCCTAGTTTTGGTGTCTGGCACATCCCTTACAATAACTTACCAGCTCTCCATTCTAAAGCGTTAGAAGGTACCTGGAGTGTTTTTTCACCCTCACACATTAAGCAGAAAACAACACTACATTCAATGTAGGATTTAAATTGAAAAAGCTGTTTCCCTTTTTCTCCATTCTAAGGGCCTCAAGGATTGCAGGCTAAGAAAGGTCCTTTCCTTTTGTCCCAAGACCAAAAATCGAACCGAACGGATAAACTGGGAAGTAATGAATTATATTTTTTTCTTCAAAGACTGTTAATTCATTTTCACAAAATGCTTTTGATTCCCTTCTCCTTGCTTTCTGGTGAATCTTTGGTACTGACAGCAGCAACAAAGGATTTGATGTCAATCCTATTTTTCATCTCTGGACATTCCAGATGCCCCGAAAAAAGGGTAACGCGGGCCAGTAAGTTCCCCAGTTCACTCCATGTACAAAAAGGCTTTGTTTGGTTTTTTTTATCTTTCATCACAGATCTCTCCACCCTATTAAAAGTTGTATTACAAAGCGCTCTCCTTGGCTGCCTCCTCTCTAAACTCAGGAAATTAAAGGCTGAAGGACAAGGGAGAGGCTTCTTTCCTTCACGGCTTCCAAACCCAGAGATGAAGGAGGAAAAGAAGGAGGTAGTGACACCAGGGAGAGCAGGAATGGCAGGTGGGCGAAGTGACAGAAATGGGTGACGAGGAGGCAGGAGACGGAAAGGTAAGAGAATGGGAGAATGATGTGGGCGCAAGAAGTGAAGAATGAAAGGAAAGGGTGGACGGGGTTAGGATGGAGAGAGGAGGCAGGGGGAAGTGGGGGGACTACATGGGGACGGGGGAGGCTGTGGTACATCCACCGCACAGTCAAAAAAGAGAAGTGCTCACCATTGAACGCTCCTGGGTCGCCGGACTCCTCCTCTTCGTCCTCCTCCTCCCCGTTCTCAGACTCGGTCTGCACGGGCTCCTCCGCAAAGTTGACCCCCCGACTGGGGGTGCCGCCCCCGGCGGCTCCGGCCGCGGCCAGGTCACCAGCGCCAGGGCCTCCCTTGTGCCGGTTCTCCTGCTGGAGGCGAGTGAAGTGCTGCAAGGCGAACTCCAGCAGGTCCCCGGGCTGGTGCCTGAGCACCTCCACCGTGAAGCTCTGCAGCAGCTCCGTGAGCCCCGCGGGGATCTCGATGCTGCTCATGGCGCCGGCCTCAGCCCCCGCTGCGGGGGGCAGCGGGACTCCGCGGGCACCGCGTCCTTCCCCGGGGCGACGACGGCAGCCGACAGCCCCGGACTGGGGTCAGTCCCCAGCAGCGCGCCTAGACCTGCGGCAGCCGAGCGAGCCGCGAGCAGGTGAGGGCCGCTCCCAGGGCACCGACGGCTCGCCTGCCCGCGCTCTGGCTCCGCGCGAGCTGCAGTCAGTGAACTACGGCCCCAGAGGGGCGGCAGCATCTCCGGCTCCTCCCGCGCCCGCCCTGTCTCTCCTCTATCCCCTCGAGAGCCCAGCCCAGCCCAGCCCACGCCCCGCCCGCTCCCGCAGGAGGGAGGGGGGGGGTGCAGCGCCCATCCATGTGACCCCGGAAACCATGACAACCACCGCCCAGCGCGGGCGCTGCTCCTCCGCCCCGCAGGGGAGCCCTGGGCGCCCCAACCTCGCAGCCCAGGGGAAGAGCGCTTGCAAGGCGGCGCTGGGGCTCTCCCAAGTCCATCCATTCTTACTCTCCTCCAGACACTCCAGGGTGGCCCTGGCGCCTGTTCCAAACTCCGCATGCCTAAAGTTACGCCTGCTCCTTTTCCGCCTCCAGTGGTCTTCCTCGTTCGTGGTCTCCCTGGCCCCTCACTCACAGACCTATTCCCAATTTGGTCACCTCCATCCTTGGGCGTTTCTACACTAGCATCTCCTCCAGTAACAGTCGCAGTATTACCACGCTCCCTAACCCTAAGACTTTACAATCTGTCTACATTTGTATCTGTCTATAGGAATGTTGGGCAAATCTACATAGTTTCCTTTTCAACATATTTTTTTCTCCTGGAATCTAAAAGTAATAATTAGGACCGGTAACATTAAGTATTCAACAGCTTTGTCTTTATATTATATTGTTCTCTTTTATCCAGTGTAATGATCCTACATCTTGACAGCTTCATAACTTTTATATTCCAATTCCCCATTTTTCTTGCCTTTTCTCATTCTCCTCATTTTCTTGTGCCTTTACACTATAATGGCTTCCATATTTCCTTTGACAATTTTGCACCCTCCGCTTTCACATTTTTTCAGTGTATCTAGGGGACTGCCATTTGTCGATTGTGACAAAAGCAGCTAAATTAATAATAGCACTTATAGACTACTTTAAAACTTGCAAATCAATTCAAAACTGTAATCTCATTTTATCCTTGTAACAACCCTAGGAGTTAGGTGCTATTATCATCACCATTTTACACAGGAAGAAACTAAGGCACCTAGAATTTAAGTGACTTCCCTAGGGTCACACAATGACTGAGGCCATATCTGAACACATCTTCATGACTCCACGCCCAGCATTCCACCCCGTGCCACCTTCAGTTCAACTCAATATGCACCATTAATTTTGAGACAATTACCAAAGTGGGCTAGTGCCCAATTATCACTCTTTGTGTCTTGGAAGGCAGGATTAAATAGTTAACTGAGAAGCCTAAGGGGGCAGCTAGGTGTCACAGTGGATAGAGTGCTGGACCTGGAGTCATCAAGACTTGTCTTCCCCAGTTCAAATCCAGCCTCAGACACTTACTAGCTGTGTGAACCTGGGCAAGTCACTAAACCCCGTTTGAAACAGTTTCATCATCTGTAAGATGAACTGGAGAAGAGAATAGCAAACCACTCCAGTATCTTTGCCAAAAAAACCCCAAATGGGGTCACAAAGAGTTGGACACGACTAAAAAATGGATCATCAACAACAGATATGTTCAGAGACAAAACAATTTGCTTGCCTGGTCTGGATTTAAAACTTGACCAGTTATACATTCTGATGTGGAAGGCATTATCAAATGATAATGCTATGAAACCACACAGAAGCAACATAGGTATATGATGAAATAAACAATGGATTTGAAAATCAGAAAGGACCTGAGTTCAAATCCAGTAGAACGCAAGCTTTTTGAAGGTATTAACATCTTTATTTCCAGGAACTTGTATATGGTAGGCTCTTAATACATGTTTGTTTAATTAAATTGAAATCCTGTCTTGAACACTTCCTGACTCTATGACCATGAACAAGTCTCTTAGCCTCTAATCCTGAAGTGGGGACCATACAATTTGCAGTACCGATCTCACTGTGATGTCCTGAGGAAACCCCTTTTAAATCTCAAAGCACTATATTAACATTATTATTACTATGGAGGGAAATAGGACTTTGCAATGGATTTTCTCACTTATCAATTTCCTTTCATTTCAATGGGATTTATACTTTGTTTGAAGGTTTTGAATTTTGTGTCAAAAAAAATTTTTAGTTCATAAAATGTTTTTGCAACATTTATACTGTAATATTTTATTTTACTCTCCCTAGGCAACATGTCTTTGTAAACAAGTAGTTGAAGATGGCTTATTCATCCTGTTTCATGTATGTGTCCACCCACATAAAAGAGGAAATAGTTCCCTTCTGGTGTTCAAAGATTCCTGACTGGTAGAACATCACTGAAGAGGATCACAGATTGAGACTTTGCAGAGATCTTAGTCCTACTAAGACGTATTCATTTTTTTCTCATGAGGAAACTGAGGCAGAGAATGGTTCTATGACATCACTCAAGATCTCTCAAGGAAGTAGAACCTGCATCCTAGATAGACTAACTCCAACATTCTTTCCTCTACATCACTTATATGTCAATCAACCCAAGTAATAGCCTTACCCTTATTTACGACCTTACCTTGTTCTTTATTATACTCTCTATTCATTCCAATCATCTAGCTGTTTCCATTTAGTTTCCACCTCATAATAATGCTATTTTAAAATGCCATTTATCATGAAAGAACATAAAGTTCTGAATTAGACTGCTCGAGTTTGATTTCAGGGTTCGCCACTTATTTGTATTAGCTCAGTCGAGTCACAAGAACTCTGACCTGCTGTTTCCTCATTTGTAAATTGGGGGTAATAATAAATCTACTACCCACCTTCCTGGATTTTTGTGAAGATCCAGTGTAATAATGTATGTAAGATTCTTGAAAACATGTAAAAACCTGGAAGACTTAGGAATTCTGAAACCCAACAACCTAAGAAATTAAAGGAAGAGAAGGATTTGAGCAGAAAGAAGAAAAAATCAGTATGCACATCACATTTCATTAGTGAGCACATCCCAGGGAATTGTATTTTTAAACATTTATTGAATATTCAGTCATAAGTGACAGCTTTCATCAATATAAAGAAAATAAAAACTTCACTAACCAGTTTTTAAACTTAACTAACTTTTTTAATTTAAAAAATCAACAATTCAACTCTATTTACACATACAGACTTTAAAAATGAGATACAAAATACAAAAAAGTTAAGCCAAGGTTCACTCTGTATCTCTGAGGAAAAACAGTTCTTATAATTGTTTTACCAAGATTAGAGTGATGAGAGGGACTGTGACCTCCATGGTTCCTTGAAGCTCCAAATCTATAATCCTATGATATATAGTTAAAAAGCTAATCACATAATATTCTGTCTCCCACCTCCTTGCCTTTGCACAGGCTGATCCTTATGCCTGGAATGATCTCCCTCCTTATTTCCCCCCAAACTAGCACTTGGTACACATTTAAGCAGCTAGACTCCAGACATTGTGCTAAGCATATAATAGATGTTTGATAAATCCTTGCTGAAGTAATATATCTTTACTTTGAACCTTGAGTCAAGGGGAGGAGGAGGTTATTCATTTAATATATGAGTGATATTTATATTAGCATTTTCCTGATACTCAATGTAGATCTTAACTGAGAATTTCCTAACAGAATCTTATATTTGATGGTAATTAGCAATGTGATCCTAGATAAATCACTTAACTTCCCTAAACTTCAGTTTCTTGAATTATAAAATAGAGGTAGATAATACAGGGGGTCCCCAAAGTCTGAGTGCAGTTTTAACTGCACTTAGCCTTTTGGGATACCTTGTACTTCTTGTGTATATGTGCCCTCCCCCTGATTATTGTAAGGAAAGTGCTTTATAAATCTCAAATGCTATATAAGATGAATGGTCTATCTATCTACTTTATAAATCTCAAATGCTACATAAGATAAATGGTCTATCTATCTATCTATCTATCTATCTATCTATCTATCTATCTAAAGAGAGGCAACATAGCATAGAGGAAAGTTCATTAGTTTTAGAGTCAGAAGCTTTGGATTAAAATCATGCCTCAGATACTTATTACTTTATAAGGTACCTGTATGACCTTGAGCAAGTCAACTAGCCTCTTTGGGTCTCAATATCCTCATCTATAATAATGAGGGGATTGGCTTAGATAATGCTGGTGGTGGTGATGGCTATGATAATAATAACTAGCATGTATATAATATTTCAGTGTTTGCCTAGAGCTCTATGACCCTATGAATATGGAGTTCTGATGTCCTCACCATAGCAAGATAATTTCATTTATGAAAATTCCTGTTCTCCAATAACATTGATAGGTGATTTGATATTATAAAAGGCTGTCAACAAGCATTTATCAAGTACTTATTATATGCCAAGGCACTGTGCTAAGTGCTGAGAATACAAATGCAAGCAGAAAGACAGTTCTTGCCCTCAAAGAGTTTACGTTCTAATACATTTTAAGATACTACCTAAAAAGAAGCTAAAAAGGGAGATGGGACAAAGGCTAATGAGGGCATGGTAGAGAAAGCTCAGAGTGAAGCCCAGAGAGCAATGAGATCTGACTGGCTTGAGTGTTCACCTTAAGTAGAGGTTCTAGGAAGAATAATCCAATCAGAGGAAGAGATTTTAGGGTCAGAAGGTACTTGTAATGTGGGTATTCCAATGTGAAAGGAAAGACATGATTCTATTAACTTTGTAAGGTGAATACCAAAGGTAAAACTGATTTCTTCAGGATGGGAATCAACGAAGAATATATTTCAACGTGTCTCCAACATAAGAACACCTTTATTTTCCAACACTCACCCACTCTGACTCCCTCTCCAGTGAGTAACTCCCACATGCTCCCATTTTCCTTTTGGGTAGTACAGAGTCACACAAGAGAAAGCATGGTTGGGTTGCAGTCTCCACTAAAGATCTCAGTACATTATCTTTTCTCACAGCTCCCCCACCTTCTGAATTTCCCAATTTGATTTGAGGACACTGACATTCTTTATGATGTCATTCTCTGTTCCTCACTTTTTCTCACCCCACATAGGCAATCAACTGACAAATATTGACTTTTCTATCTCTACAACACTCATTGCATCCTTCCTCACTCACACAGCCAACCCCTTAGTTCAGGCCCTCATCATCTCTTGACTGAACTATTGCAATGGCCTCCTAATTTGTCTTCCTGCCTAAAATCTCTTCCCACCTCAATCCATTTTCCACCCAGCTGCCAGAGTGATTTTTCCAAAGTATAGCTCTGGTCATGTCGTTCCACTACTCAATAAACACCAGTCATACCCTGTTGACTCTAGGATAAAATATAAACTCTATTTGGCATTTAAAGCTTAACACAATCTATTCACAACCTACCTTTCCAGGTTCTCTTGTATTTACTTTGTATCAATCAATCAACAATTAATTTCTTGCTATGGGCCAGATAATAATATACTAGGTACTTGGGATGCAAGGACAGAAATGAAAAAGTTCCTGCCCTCAAGGAGCTTACATTAAATCAAGAGAAACAGTGTGTGTGTGTGTGTGTGTGTGTGTGTGTGTGTGTGTGTGTGTGTGTGTAAAATAAATAAAAGGAAGGGGAAGGTTCCAGAAAAACATCAAGTAGAAGGTGAAAGGAGCTAAGTTTTTAAGGAAACGGGATTATAAGAGGCAGTGAGGAGGAAATGCATTCTAAGCACAAAAGACAGCTAGTACAAAAGATGGAGATAAGGAGCTAGCATTATGTATAAGGAACAGCACGAAGACTGTGTATGTACTCATCATAGAAGAATCAGTTCCACAGATAAGCAATTTACGATGGCTAAATTCACCATCATTTTTAATTAGATGCAAAACAAAAATGAAAAATCCATGAAAAGCAGCATGGCTGTGTTTGAGTAAGATAATTCTTGATACTTAGCATAAAGTAATTATTAAGAAAATATTTACATTATTTTAATGCTGTGATATTTATATCTCTCTAGCTATTACTTTGTGTACAATTAAATAGCAAACATTAAAAAATGAAGATGATGAGATTTGTCACATGAGATTGCTCTTGCAGATCTGGCCTTCTGGGATATAATTTCTGAAGTATGAGGTTTAAAAAGACTTTAAGAATAAATTCTAAGTAAACCACTGAACTCTTTCTGTATCTGGCTTTTATTTCTGACAGTGTCAAACACTTCCTTCCCCCACCACCCTACCATAGGCATATCAGAAAAGCAAAAGAACATTGAAAAGTATTACTTTTTTTCACACCTACAATACATATTTTAAAATGTCATAGAAGTAACAGTAATTGAATAGTTGGACAGCAAATGCATTCTATATATACTTCATTCAATTTTAAACTTTGATTGAGGTCCTAATAATAATAGCTAACATTTATATAGTGCTAACTCTCTACGAGGCACTGTGCTAAATGCTTTATAATTATTATTTTATTTAATCCTTACAACAACTTCGGGAGGTAGGTAATATTATTATCTCCATTTTATAGATAAGAAAACAGAGGCAGGCAGAGGTTAAATGACTTACCCGAGATCATCCTAAGTGTCTGAGGCTGGATTTGAATTCAGGTCTTCCTGACTCCAGACCCAGTGCTCTGTGCACCAAGGCACCATCTGGCTACTACCAATCCTATGTGCAAGCTACTCAGTGAGGCAAGAGAGTACCAAGGTAATTGAAAAATAAGTTCATGACCTCAAGGAGCTTACTTACTGTGAGGTAGGGGGAAATAATAGCTGACATTTACATAGTCCTTTCAGGTTTACAAATGAGAGGACATGCATTATCCCATTTGAGCATCACAACAGCCCTTGAGATATAGGATATTATTATCCCCATTTTACAGATGAGGAAACTGAGGCTCAGTAGAGCTAAGAGATTCACTCAGATTCATACAATTAGATATGTGTCCAAGACAGGATTTGAAACCCAGGTCTTACTCATTCCAAGTCTATCCATTAAGCACACTCCTTCTTCATACAATAAATATTATAAAATCTGCATTATTATTTCAATAATTCTTGAAAGAGACACAGAATCCTTTTCATGGAAACCAGCATGGTATAATGGGAAGACCACTAGGATGCCCAAATTCTGCTTCTGGTTCTACCAATAACTAACTGTGTGACCTTGGGTAAGTCAATTAACCTTTCTGGGCCTTTTTCCTTATGGGTAAAGAAAGGAAATTTAATTATATTACTTCCTTAAGTTTCTGTTAGGGCTAATGTTTGTGATTTTTTTTTTTTTTTGCTTTTTGGAGTGGAGCAGGCAGGGCAATTGGGGTTAAGCTACTTGCCCAAGGTCACACAACTAATAAGTGTTAAGTGTCTGAGGCCAGATTTGAACACAGATCTTCCTGACTCCAGGACCAATGCTCTATTCATTGCACCACCTAGCCACCCTTTAAAGTTTGTGATTTTAAGGAGCTGTGAGGAAGAATTATTGCCATCATATGCAAATATGATCATGGCAATTAACTTATGACTTAATTCTTCACACTGGGTGCAGTCTGGAGAAAGCAACGCAGAGTCAAGCTGGAGGGATGACATGGAAAAAGAGGGGGCAATTATAGGGATGTTGGAGAGAATTATGGGGAGGCAAATTGGTGATATGTAAGCATGTTTTTCTTTTTTGCACAGTTGTATTCAATATTTTAAAATTTAAATTAATAGGCTCTTAGTGTTCTAACTTCAGAACATTTCTATCACTTGACACAGACTCTCTAATATTTCAAAGTATGTATGACCTTAATAGCATGGATATTCCCTTTGCTGGTGCAGATCACAAGCCATCCAGAGGCAGGAACTTTTCCAGGAATAATCTGTTTGAGAGAACAACCAAATCCTTATAGCTATGAGGAAAGTCTTGTATGAGTCAACACACTTTGATGTCTTCACACACATTTGTATGTCCTGACACAATTTACTTAAAATAATTAAGGTTCCTATTGTGATTGTTATAGACTACCCGTTATAATTACATTGCTAAAATTTCAGTTATCCTAAACTGTGCACTTTAAAAATTTTAAATTTATTTATTTTTAGTTTTCATCCACACAACTGCATCATCCAAGAAAAGTGTGGCCTCTGAGCTGCTGCTGCTGCTTAATTCTCAGCTCAGCCCCAAACTAAATCTAGTCCAGGAACAAAAATTCTGAACTATTGCTCTGGATCAGAACCTTCTTTGTAAGCAATTACCTGGCAGTAAATATCATTACCTTCTCTTTCAAATGGAGACAACAATGCAGAGAGATTAATCTTTTCCCCAATAATCCATCTAGTTAATGCTCTTTTCAGAATTCACATCTTAATTTCTAATCTAGTTTTTTTTTTTTTAATTTCCATTTGACTACCTGGAACATTTATTTCTAGAACCTGAGAGTTCTTCAGGCATGGTTTGCAAGAACTATATATTCTGATTTGTATTTACATTTATTCCAAGAATGATTGTTGCTTACTTATTAAACTATCAACAACTGGCCTCTTTAGGGGCCAGATAATGAGCATGTAACACTAAAAACTGGAGTGAAATGAAGTTGGGTGGTCCTAAACTACCTTGATACATGGGAAATCAATTAGCTATTATAAAGATACCTAGGCTTTTTTTTTCTTTTTTTTTTTTTTTGTATTCCACTGCCAAAACAAGACAAAGGTATGGACAAACCCATCTTTTGGGTAAATTCCATGATAGGCACTGAAAGTTGACCTTACCCATCATGGACAAACAGTTAAGAGGGTCAATTCACAGATTTGCCTAAGAACAAGCAGTACAATATAATAGATTAAGAGCTGGCTTTTGAGTCAAGGAGAAGAGGGTTCCAGTTTCACCTCTGACACATACTGCCTGTTTGATCTTGGGGGAATCACCTCATCACCTGTCAGTGCTCTAGGCATCTCTTTAAGATGATGAAGTTGCTGAGAAGGTATTTCCTCACCAGGGATTTCTCTATACTGATAAAACCACAGATGCTGTCCTACCTAAAATCAGACAAAACTGTGAGTTGTGCATCCTGATTCAGGGAAGGGAAAGGAAAGCCAGTCTAAATTGTTGTCTAAATTGAAGGTTAACCATCATTCCTCACCCCCAAGCAAAGGACTGCTTTGGTTTCCATGAGGGCTGAGAGTGCATTTTGAAAGACTTCCATTGAGAGATTTCAGAATCTAAAGACATTCTCAAAATTAATTGGGAAACCTCACGCTGGCAACATCAATATCAATATCAGTAAATTGATATTCTTCAGGATATAATGTGGTTGCCAGAACCCTCGGTTTCCTGTAATTCTGAATTTAAAGGGCCGTGTAGCTGGTATCTTTCTAACCACTAGGGAACCCTAATTATTTGAGTAACAATTTAGTAGGGAAACCATAAAACCCAGATTATCCTCAGTGATCATAATAAGTTAAATCTGCATACTGTTTTTGCAGTTTATAAATTGCTTTCCTTTCAATAGCCCTGTTCGGATTTAGTGAAATTACTATTATTCCCATTTTATAGATAAAGAAACTGAGCCTTAAAGAAGCTAAGTGACCTGCCTGAAGTCCCATAACTAGTTAGTTACAAAGCTGTGATTTAAATCTCAGTCTAAGTCAAAGTCTAGGGTTGTTTTTATGAATGACAGAAAGAAAAGAATCATAGTTTAGGTCGGAGCTTGAGGGTGTTTTGCTTTGCTTTTTAGCTGAAAGAGACCCTAAAAATGGTCTAATTTAACTTTCCCAAATTAATTTGTCCCTTAAATCAATTTGAGACTTGAAGCATACAAAGAGAACCCCTAAATGCAGAGTTTCACAATTGAGACCTAGGTCCCTTGGCAGGCAGTGGGGAGAGGAGAAGAAGAATCATATTATGGAGGTGGATGGTGTCTCTATAGGCAGCTCTTGTGGACTTCATACAAAAAAGTTAGTGCAGTCTGGGGTAGCCCACAGCCATGTCCAGGCCCCCTTGGATGAGAGGAGCCTTGGCTGAGTTGGGAGAAGGAACACAGAACACCAGGGTTTCATGGAATTCAGTCTAGAAAATAATATCCATTGCAAGCCCTTCATTTTACTGAGAAGGATCTTGAGGCTGTTTTCTAAACACTCAAGAATATATTCACTTAAGCGGATTTTTATATAATTTTCCATTTGTTTCATGATTCCTTTCTTATTTCTATAGTTTACTTTTTTAGATTTTTTTTTCTCCCAAACCTAGCAGCTCAGCTGTCCAGGGGGTCTATGGACCTATATTCTCAAGAGAAGAATGATTTTACTAATCAACAACCTAAGCAGGCAAAATATTTCACTTTTGTTATAGCCCTTTAAAAGTTACCTTTTATCTTGGGAGAAAAGATCCTTATTTTCCATGCTTTAGGGTTATATTATCTCTTGTTTATTTTGCTTGTCCCCCACCCCAGAAACAAATTGCACATGTATTGAAAAATACAGACTAGATTAAATTGTTTTGTTAACCTTTTTTTAAAGGCTAGTCTTTTTATTTTTTTTCCAGAAGAATAGCAGGGATGTGCTCTGTACCAGTACAAATATTAGCATAATAGTAGCCATATATGAAGGGATCCATAGACTTTCAGAACTGAAATGGACCTCAGCAGCCATCACATCCAAAGCATACCTGATTAAGATTTTGTCTTCAACAGACCTGTCAAATATCATCCAGCCTTGATTGAAGACTTCCAGTGAGAAGGATCTCCCATTTCATTATTGTTTTTTAGCATTTACAAAAAGATATTTATTGAAAACATGTAGTAAGAACAGAAATTACAAAGCACCTCACCCTCCTCCACCTGAGGGTAGACACTCTCCCACCTATCATCTCAGTCCCTAGGCAGAGTGGGTTCCCACTTAAAATGCTTACTTCAAAGCATTCATTCCACCAAATTCATTTATATATGGATGAGTCCATGTCTCTACTAGGCTGGACTAGAATCAGGCAAGTCAGTTTTCATGGCCACAGCTGCTGCTGCATCCATGCTCAGCTTCTAGGAAATCTTGGCACGGATTACAGCTCCCAAACATCTGGTGCTCACTGTGTTCCATCCTTCTGAAGCTCCTAAAGTTGTAGCTTTTTCCATTACTCTTTCATCAAGAGACACAAGAGACATACAAGCAACACAATGCCATGTGCCATGTATGTTTGCAGAGATAAATTGTCTGTGGCTTCTTTCCTCTTTCCAGAAGGTTTAAAGTAATCCTTGCTTCCTCACTTGGACAGAGCCTTCAGGGAAGAAAAGAAAGAAAAACCTATTCCATTTTTGGATAGTTTTAACTGTTGGGAAGTTTTCATAGCTAATCCCAAACAAAATAAACAGAAAAATGCAACATTAGACTCCTATTTTGGGGGCAAAGAGGATCGAAGCATGGAACAGGAGGAGGACTGTGAGGTCAGAAATCCTGCTCCAAAAGCCCCAAATGAAAATATGACCGGGTTACAGGCCATAGAGGACCTTAAGAAGGATTTAAAAAATCAAATAAGAAAAGTGGAGGAAAAATTGGGAAGAGAAATGAGAAGGATTCAGGAAAAGTATGATATGAAGGTCAACAGCCTGACTGAGGAAAATAACACCTTAAAAAATAAACTAACTCAAATGGCAAAGGAGGCCCTAAAGGGCAATGAGGAGAAGAATGCCTTAAAAACCCGAATTTGCCAGATGGAAAAAGAATCTCAAAAGCTCACTGAGGAGATTCATTCCTTCAGAGTTAGACTGGAGCAAATGGAAGCTAATGACTTTATGAGAAATCAAGATGCTGTTAAGCAGATCCAAACAAATAAAAGATTAGAAGGCAATGTGAAATATCTCATGGGAAAAACCACTGACCTGGAAAAATAGATCCAGGAGAGACAATTTAAAAATTATTGGACTACCTGAAAGCCATGATCAAAGAAAAGAACCTAGAAATCACCCTTCAAGAAATTCTCAAGGAAAACTGCCCTGATGTTTTAGATCCAGAGGGCAAAATAGAGGTTGAAAGAATCCACAGATCACCTCCTGAAAAAGATCCCAAAAAGAAAACGCCCAGGAATATTATAGCCAGGTTCCAGAATCCCCAGATCAAGGAGAAAATACTCCAAGCAGCCAGGAAGAAACAATTTCAATATTGTGGAAACACAATCAGAATAGCCCAGGACCTGGCAGCTTCTACACTGAGGGATCAAAGGGCATGGAATATGATATTCCAGAGGCAAAAGAGCTGGGATTGAACCCAAGGGTCACCTACCCAGCAAAACTGAGTATTTTGTTTCAGGGGAAAATATGGTCATTCAGTGGAATAGAGGACTTTCAAGCATTCTTGAGGAAAAAACCAGAGCTGAATAGAAAATTTGACATTTAGACACAAGAAGCAAGAGATGCTTGAGAAGGTAATCAGGGAAAAGAAATCAAAAGAAACTTATCAAAGTTGAACTATTTATATTCCTACATGGAAAACAATAACTGTGACTGATGAAACCTTTCTCAGCATGAAAATAATTGAAGAAGGGTATATGAGCATATGAATACATATGTGAATGTGTATATATGTTTACAGTTATACATGGATAGAGGGCACAGGTTGAATTTGGTGGGAAGGGATGATTCTTAAGGGGTGAAGTTAAGAGGTGAGAAAGGAAAGTGGCAAGAGGAGATGGGGAGAGACAGGGTAGGGTAAACTATCTCATGTAGAAGAAGCAAGGGGAAGTGGTTGCAGGGGAGGGGAAGAACAGGAAGGCAAAAAGGCAAAACCATATTCTCATTGAATTTGGCTCAGGGAGAGATTGACATACATACTAAATGGGATATCTCACCCTGCTGGAGAGTAGGGGGAAGGGGGATGGGGGGGGATGATGGAGGGGAGGCCATTCTAGGGGGAGGGGAGGTTGGAAGTACCCACTTTCGAAGAGGGACAGGATCAAAGTAGGGAATGGACCAGATGGGGGGTGGGATGGGTGGGAGGGAATTATAAGCAGCTTTTTACAATATATCTACTATGGTAATGTTTTGCATAGCTATACATGTACAACACATATTGAATTGCTTATCTTCCCAGAGGGAATGGTTGACAACGGAGGAAGGGAATGGATCTGAAATTCGAAGTTTTTAAATTAAATGTTTCAAATATATATAAATACTATTATTAATACTATTTTGCATGTAATCGGGAGATAAGATGTTCAGGCATTGGGGCACAAAGGTTTACCTTGCCCTAATGGTAAAGTAGAAGGGGGTATGGGAGAAGATATGGGAGAGAGCAGACTGGATGAGGGGATATCTTGTGGGACTGCTATTCTGGGGTGGTGGGTAGGGGAAAAATGGGGAAAAATTGTAACTCAAAATCTGCCTGAAATAAATGATGTAAACCAGAAGTTAATAAAGCATTTGTTAAAAAAAAAAAACAACCAAAGAAAAAGAAACTATTTTTTGTTGTATTTAGTTTTATTTGCCAGGCTCAGTCACTTTGAGATTGTGTTCTTCATACTATTCTTACTTTAGTACATGGGTTGTGGTCTTTCTCTCCATTTCTTCTCCACTTGCATTCCCTGACACAATCCCAGTAGACTCAGTATTCATTTTGGCAATCATTTTACAAGCTGATTGCCTGATATCTCAACCCAGTCACCTCCAAAGACCTCCTTCTCCATGTCACTTAGCTATTTATGACTTGGTTATGCCTTAGGCATCTTTAACCTTCAGAATTGTAGCATTTCCAAGATTCTTGGTGCTGAAATCCTATTCTTAGATGACAACTTTCTGTCCTTCCACTTTTCTTACTCTCACAATATAACTTTACTCATTCCTTTTCTACTGGCTTACTTCTTTCTCTCTGGCTTCACTTTCCTGCTACCTAGTTTAAGTACCATGGTCTATAATTTTAATATTTCCCAAGCATTGCTGGGTAAAATAGTAAAACTGAGTGAACTTCACCCACTACATATTTTCTGTATATAATCTGAGCTGGTATGTGATGTCGCTTTTGCTTTTGTTCTTTCTACTGTAGTCTCATTGACTACATACCTCATTCCAGACTCATTCCTTATATTGATTGACTCAAATCTTTTACTGCCCTCTTCAAAACTCTAGGTACAACCTTACCACCCTTTATTGAAAGTTTACTTTCAAAAATACTTTCTCACTCAGCTTCCTTTCTCCATTTTTCAAACATTTGCATCATATATCATTCTTTTTTTTTTCACTTATGTTTGCAAAATAGGTTTATAGGTTTAGAGTTTGAAGGGACCTTAGAGGCCCTCAAGTCCAATACCCTCATTTTTTAGGTGAGGAAACTGAGACTCAGAGAGGGTCAGTGATTTGCCCAGTTAGCAAGCGTCTGAGAGGGAATTTGAACCCAGGGCATCTGGATTCCAGCTTGAGTGCCCTATCCACTATACCATATTATCTTTATCAGGTATTTCTGAAGAATTCCTCTTCTTGTGCTCTTGATCATACTCCAGCCTGCTAGTACAGCCTTTCCCTTTCTCATGTGCATCTTAAAACTTTCCTTCTCAACTGATTCTTCCCTATTTGCTTATGTTTAGACCTCCACATTTCTTTCTTTCTTTTTTTTTGCAGGACAATTGGGGTTAAGTGACTTGCCCAAGGTCACATGGCTAGTTTTGTGTTAAGTGTCTGAGGCTGGATTTGAACTCAGGTCTTCCTCACTCTAGGGCTTGTGCTCTATGACTTCCACCTTTCCATAAAATCCTTTCCTTGACTGGTCTAGCCCAACCATATAGTCATTAACCCTATTTCTTTATGTCTTTTTAGTGCTATCTTTTTTAATTGCTACCATTCCTATTTCAATAGTACCCATTCTCTTCTTTTCTCTTTCCAAGATGATTTTTGTCCCCCCAAAGATCACTAATGACCTCCTTATTTTGTTTAGGCTTCAAACTCTGACTTTTTTTGCAACATTTGACACTGCTAACCTCTCTTATCTGTTAGGCACTCTCTCCATCCTTGGCTACAGAAACACATGCTCTCCTGGTTTTTCTCCTATCTAACTAATTCCTTGTTCTGTCTTCATTGGCTTTTCATTCTCTTGTTCGCCCCAAAAGGTAAGTGCTCTCCATCATTCTTTGGACCTCCTCTCTTCTCTCTCTACATGCCCTGCCTTGGCAATCTCACTCACACCTGTGGCTTTAATTATTCCTCCTACACACAACTCTCAGATCTTTATCTCTAGTATCCATATCTCCATATCTTATATCCATCTCATTATCTATAAGAATTCTCCACTTGGACCTACTATTTCCACCCCAACTCAACTTATTCAAAATGGAGCTTATTTTCTCTTTCCTTTTCCTGGTTCCCCTTTGTATTTCATTATTTCTGATAGTGGATCCACCATCTATGCAGTCTCTCCTGTTTCAAACTTCGGTATTATCGTTGATTTTTCCTTCTCCTTCAAGCTATCCTCATCATCTTTGTAGCATCTGTAGCTTCCATCCCTCCAATGCCACCACCCCTGAGTATGTTATCATCACCAGCCTGGGCTATTACAACAGCTGCCCAAAGGATCTTTCTGCTGTTCCTTTCCCCCCACAATTGATCCTTTTAGATCATGTTGTTGTTGAATCATTTTTCAGTTATGTGAATCTCTGTATGACCTCATTTGGGGTTTTCTTGTCAAATATATTGGAATGGTTTGCACTCCCTTCTCCAGCTCATTTTATAGATGAGGAAACGGAGGCAAACAGGGTTAAGTGACTTGCCCAGAGCCACACAGCTACTAAGTATCTGAGATTGGATTTGAATTCAAGTCTTCCTGACTTTAGGCATAGCGCTCTACCTGCTATGCCACCTAGCAGTCTCTTTTAGAGCTACTGCTAGGTTAGTCTTCTTTATCCATCAATCTATTCATGGCCTTTTGCTTAAAAACAAAAACAAATAAAAAAGAAACTTTTTTAGCTTCTTATTGTCAATCAAGAAAAAATCAGACTTCTTTGTTTGATATTTAAGGACCCCATAATCTGGCACACCCCTACCTTTCCAGGCTTATATCTCATATTATTTTCCTTCTATACTCCTAGCTCTAGCCAAATTGGAATGTTATCTATTCTAAAAACATTTCCTATGCTTTCTTGGTTCGTGTCTTTTCTCATGCTATTTCTTAAACTTGGAATATTCTTCTTCCTTTTTACCTTAGTAAATCCCTACCCATCTTTTAGTACCCAATACAAATAATAAGACTTCCAAGAAGTCTTCCATGATTCTTTCTATTAGTGACATTTTTTTCCAGTGCAATCTCACAGATTATCTTGTTCTACAGCTTTCTAAAATACTGATCATATGGGTAGAGATTGCTTTTATCCATGCCTGAACTCTTTAGCATAACTTCAAATACTTATAATAGACAAGGAAGGGAGATAGTGTTAATTAGAGAGAGAACTCTTAGGATGTCAAGAGTTCCATGGGATTTTCACTTGGGATTGCATTAGGAGGCACAGAAAGATAGAAGCAAATAGTAAGGAAGCTGCATGCAAAGGTAAATGTCGGTTTCCTTGAGCTTCTATGGATAGAGTGCTTAACTTGACTAGTCTACTGTGGGATGTAGTCCACTCACTGATCAGGAGATGTCAGGACTGCAGCTCACAATCATTACATTACAGTTCTGTACACTATAATAGGCAGGATCAGGAGACTGACCCCGGAGTCAGAGGAGGAAGCATGCTAACCACACAGAGCACACTGAAAGGAGGTAGGGGAATGACAGTTTCCTCACTTCTTCCAACCATTCTAAGACTGGATAGTTTTCACACCCTCAGGTTTTCCTCAGGGAGATTTCCCCCCTACCAACTACATTAAGAGGCATAGGAGATTATAACTATTTATATAAGGAACTATTATATAATTACTTCTCTCTTGCTATTTACTTTTTTTTTTTTGCATGTTTAATTAAATAGTTGGCTATGTAATTGGTTGCTCTTCCAAAGTCTGAGAATAGAGAATGTTGTACTGGTTGGAGTTTGAACTATGATTTGCATAACTGCCTGAAACAACCCTACCCTAAACCTGGGAAAATCGCACTCCAGGACCAATATCCCCAGGGGGACCTTAGGATACTCTTGCTAAATACCATGTAGAATTCTGTGTTATAAAATATCTGTATGATCCTAGAAGGAAGGCATCATAATTTCTCTAAACATTGCAATACCATCACCCTGATAGCGACTGCCTCAGGGTCCTTGGACCTAATACTCAGCCTATAAATATGTGTAGCTTGAATGACTTGATGAATGCTATGGTGTGGTGGGAATAACACTGGATTTTTAAAATTTTTATTTATTCTATTTTTATGTAACTTTATTCCCACTGCCTCCCTAATCTACACACCCTTCTAAAAGTACCTCCCTCATCTTTTCCCTTTGCCCTCCTATTTCTTTGTAAGTTAATTTTTATACTATACTAAATGTGTTATTCCTTCTTTATCCCAGTTCTGATGAGACTAAGGTTCCCACACTACCCACCCTCTACCTTATCCTCCTCTCCTCTGTAATAGTTCTGATATTCACCCCTTTTGTATAAGATATTTGCTCCATTTTACCTTTTCCTACCCAGTTTTCTTTTTTAGGATAATCTCATCATAATAAAACTCAACCCCAAGCCATATGCCATATACCGCCCCCCCCATATCTTTCAATCTACCTTAATAATGCTAACATTCTTAAAACTTACAAATATAATTTTCCCATATAAGAGTAACAGTTTTCCCATATAAGAAGTAAACAGTTTAAATCCCTTATAATTAGTCTTTCATGTTACCTTCTTATGTCTCCTAAATCTTAGAAGTCAAGTTTTTGTTCAATCTTAGTCTTTTCCTCAAGAACACCTGAAAGTCTTTTAGTTTATTTTATGTATGTATATACGTATATGTGTATATATGTACATATATACATATGCATATATGTATATATGTACATATACATATATATGTGTGTATATATATTTTTTCATATATATATATATATATATTCCCCTTTGCAGGATTGCATTCAGCTTTGTTGGGTATGTTATTCTTGGTTGCAGATCCAGCTCCTTTGCTCTCTTGAATAATATATTCCATGCTATTTGTTTTTTTAATGCAGAAGATGCTAAATCTTGTCTTATCCTAACTATAGCTCCACCATATTTAAAATATTTTTTTCCTAGTTGCTTGTAATTTTTTCTCCTTGACCTGGGAGCTTTGAAACTTAGCTATAATGTTCCTGTAAGTTTTAATTTGGGACTTCTTTCAGATAGTAATTGATAGATTGTTTTCTATTTCTGTTTTACTTATTAGTTCTAGAACTTCAGAGCAAGTATCTGTAATAATTTCTTGCAGTATGTGTATATGTATATTTACATATATATACATATATATATATAAATCATAATTTTCAGATAGTCCAACATTTCTTATATTACCTCTCCTCAAATGGTTTTCCAGGTCTGTTTTTTTTTTTGAGGGGGGAAGGCAGGGCAATTGGGGTCAAGTGACTTGCCCAAGGTCACACAGCTAGTAAGTGTGTCAAGTGTCTGAGGCCAGATTTGAACTCAGTTCCTCCTGACTCCAGGATCAGTGCTCTATTCACTGTGCCACCTAGATGCCCCAATCTATTGTTTTTCTAATGAGATGTTTCACATTTTCTCATATTTTTTTCATTATTTTGATTCTGTTTTTTCAATGTCTTATTGAGTCATTAGCTTCCTCTTGCCTAATTCTAATTTTAAGGAGTTATTTTCTTCTATAAGTTTTGGATCTCCTTTTCTAATTGGTTGACTTTTCATAATTTTCCTGCTTTTCTCATATTATTTTTATTTCTTTTTTCAATTTTCCTTCAACCTCTCTTATTTGATTTTAAAGTCCTTTTTAATTTCTTCCAACAATTCTTTTTGAGCTTGCAACCATTTTACATTTTTCTTTGAAGTTTTATAGGAAGCTGTTTTGTCTTTTCTCTGAGTTTGAACCCTGATCTTCTCTATCCCCACAGTAACTATCCATGGTTGGATTCTTTATTTTTATATACTTTTAAACACCCTACTTCTTCTCTGTTAATAGCTCTGGGACTGGGAGATAATGTCTCAGGCTTCAGTGTTTTGTGCTGTTTTTTTTTCCTGAACTCTATCTGGGGGCCTTCGACCTCTTGCTTCTACCAGTATTCTAGAGTCTAAGGCCAAGTGTGATCACTGATCTTCTGGGTCACATCTTGGTCTATAAGTGACCTGAGATACTCTTCTCCACCCCTGAGCTTGACCAGGAACCCTACCACTGTTGCCACAACAAACAAACTTCACATGTAAAATGGGTATCATATTTCTTGTCTTCACAATGGGTGAAGGAGGGGATGGAAGGAAGAAGAAAATTGGGAGCTAAAAAAAATGAATGTTAAAAATAAATAAGCAGGGGTGACTAGGTGGCACAGTGAATAGAGCACTGGCCCTGGAGTCAGGAGGACCTGAGTTCAAATCTGGACTCAGATACTTAACACAAAAACTAGCCGTTTGACTTTGGGCAAGTCACTGAACCCCAATTGCCCTCCAAAAAGCTAACTAAATAAATAAGCATTATTTTTTTAAATTGGAACATTTCCATATGGACCTCCCATCACCACTTCAAACTCAACTTACTGAAATTCATTTCACTTCAGAGATGAGGAAATTGAGGTCAAGAGATATCAAAATGACTTGCCCAAGGTCACACAGAATTCAAAATTCAACCCTGACTTTCCAGCATTATTTCCTCTATGGTATGCTCCTGTATTCTGGGGGTTTCAAGTCATAGATAGTTCTCTTGGGAAGGTGATATATTCACATAATATGGGAATAATAATAATACCTTTTCTACCCAATTCACCATTATTGTGAAGGTCAAATAAAATAGAAAATACAAGTAAAGCGTTAAATCACTTGGCATCATTGGTATTTTGATTCCCTTATGCAGCTTTAAATTCAAGTCACCGGTACCTAAGAGTGCCTAATCCACCCCTAGTCCTTTGTGGCATTCCTGATCACAAGGCAGAAAACATTAATACCATTGTTAGGGGAATTTGGCATCCTCAACTGCAACTTGGAATTTATTTTTTTCATAGGAATGATATCATAAATGGCAGTTTGATTTAACTGAAATTATACTTGAGAATGCTACTAGAGATACATTAGGGATCACATAGACTTGGAGAGCTGTCAGCCATTTTTCCCAGCTCTTTCCTGAACTGTGACCAAGATGGGGACCCACCATTTTATTCTACTCCATTCCATTCAACAAGAGCATATTAAGGCCCTATTGTTTGCAAGACATTGTGCTGGGCATGCAAAGACAAAAATGAAATGGTTCCTCCCCTCAAGAAGCTTCCTTTCTACTGGAGATAAAATAACATGTACATAGATAAATAGAAAAATCATGGATGGACTGAGGCTGAGCAGGGTCCATGGGGCTGATTGAAGTCCTCCATCAAATATGTTGTGGTAAGAAAAACACTAAATCTGGAATCACAGCATTTGGGTTTAAGTCCCAGCAAGCTTTGCTCAATCTCTAGTCAGATATAGGAAGAGTAGGGTAATGGAGTAGGTCTCACATCTGCCATCAATAGTCACCCACAAAGAACAAAGCCTCTTTTACTGGGATTCCTCCATCCCTTTAGTGAACAAGGAAATATGGTGGAATTAATAAGAAAGAAGGTAGCATATACAGGAAAATTAGCAGGCATCAGTAGCATTTTCTATTTGGAGGACTAATGACAACCCATCACTTTCCAATTTTCAAATAATCTAAGCACAAAAAGTAGCAATATTATTAACAGTAACTCACATGTATTAGCAGTACAACCTGATATGACCTATGTATTTAAATAGTTTCTCACACTTAAGAACCTAAGTGCTTTATCAAGTACGCTGTTTGGGATATGAAATAATTGAGAGAGGCAAGGAATTATTAGAATGATAGAAGCTGAGTTTATTATAGCCAAAAAATAATCATATGACTAGAGGATTTATCTCAGTGGAAATTTATGCATTTAAACTAGACTTCATAGTATTGGAGCATATTCCTATGGGTCAGTCCCTGAATCAGATATATTCATGTCAAAAAAAAAAAGGTCACAGAAAGAAATAATGAGAGATGAGAATATAGTGAATTTCCAGAACTAAAAAGACAGGAAGTCTTACCTGTGAGAGTCTCACATACATGGCTCACTTAGAGGAAATACCACCTTCTCTGATGCCCTCATAGCCCTGCCACCTTTTCCTACTTAATGATGTCCTGGTACTGAAAGGACCCATTTATAGCCGAGTGCTGTTGTCAGAGCAGATGCTTCCATGAGGCAGATAGCTGGCTCTGTGCCAAAGCCTGAGAGGCAGCAGTTGGTGACGACATAGTCTTTCCCCATAGGGCTGCCTTCCCTAAAAAACAATGCGAATCCCATCACAGCTTGCAAGGACTGACAGTCTGGCTTTCCCCAGCTGACTTAATTGCATAATCATGTAAATCTTTGCTTCTGGTGGGACCCAGAACAGGGAAACAGTAGTGATGAGAAAGACTAAGCCCTTTGAAAGCACTTTTTATCTGAAGAGCTCCAAATGTTTTATTCATGGATCCTCAAAGATTCCCTTTTTGTTTTGTTTTATTAAAAAGATATATATATATATATATATATATATATATATATATATATGTGTGTGTGTGTGTGTGTGTGTGTGTGTGTGTGTGTGTATATATTTTGCTGCCTAGAGTTATATACAAAAAGGGATGCTTAAAATATTTTAAAATGCAGATCATCCATTCTATTATCTAATTATTTTCTTTTATCCATCAAATTCTGTTTATTTGAGAGACCACATTTCAGGCATTGCTAATATAATACCTGATTCTGGACTTAATATGTTGATATATTTGTATAAAAATAATTTTTTTCCTTTTTTCAGAAACTTTCTTATTTTTACAAGCATTTATTATCTCTCCCACTCAATGTCCCTTCCCTTCTAACTATATCCCCTCCCCAACTAAAAGACAAAGAAAATCCATATAGTAAATAGGTATAATCAAGTAAAATGAATTACTGTAACAGATCCAAAAATCTGTCTCATTTTTAGCTCGTCATGTCTTTGGCAGGAGTTGAGTCACGTGCTTCATCTTCAGTCCTCTATACCTATGGTTTAGCATATAATTGATCAGAGTTCTGAAATCCTTCAAAGTGTTTTTAAAATAATGTTGTTGGGGCAGCTAGGTGGTACAGTGAATAGAACACTGGCCCTAAAGTCAGGAGGACCTGAGTTCAAATCTGACTTCAGACTTGATACTTAACTAGCTGTGTGACCTTGGGTAAGTTACTTACCACAATTGCCTTGCCTTCCTCCCTCCAAAAAAAAAATAATGTTGTTGTCATTGCATAAATTGTTTACTTAGCTCTTCACTTTGCATCAGTACACTGAAGTCTTCCCCTGTTTCCTCTGAGACTGTCCATTTTATAACTTCTTATGGCATAATTACATTCCATCACATTCATACACAGCAATCTGTTTATCCATTCTCAATAGATGGGCACTCCTTTATTTTCCAGATTTGGGCTACTATGGAAAAAAAATGCTTTGCATATTTTTCCACCTATGGGTCTTTCTCCTCTCTCTCTTTGGCCTGCAGGCCTAATAGTGGTATCAGTGGATCAAGGGGTTTGCCAAGTTTTGTAAACTTTTGGTCCTTGTTCCAAGTGGTTTTATGGCACGGCTACGTCAACTTGGCCTCACAAACAGCACATCAGCATGCCTGTTGTCTAGGAGTGTCATTTTTCTCATCTTTACCAATCTGGCAGGTGTGAGGTAGAATCTCAGAGTGACTTTAATCTGCATTTCTCTAATTATTAGTGATTTAGAACATTTTTCATGCCCTATGGTTGAATATTTCTAGCCTGCTAGACTGCATGTAAATAACTAGGTATATACATGATACATAGAGCAGAAAATAACAATAGCCAACATTTAAATAGTGCCAGATGCTGTGCTAAGCCCTTCACAGATATTAGCTCATTTTATCCTCACCACAACCCTGAGAAGTAGGTGCTATTATTACACCCATTTTACAGATGAGGAAGCTGAGGCAAACAGTTGTGACTTGCCCAGAGTCAGACAGCTAGTCGATTGTTTGAGACTATATTTCACTTAAGGTCTCCCTGTACGCTATCTGCTGCACCAGCTAGCTGCCCCCATGGAAGGTGTTCTCAGAGAAGGCACCAGCAGCTGGATGGACCCCGGGAAGGATTCTTCCAGAAGATGTGATTCAAACTGAGTCTTGAAGGGAGCCAAGGAAATAAAGAGGTGAAGGTTAGGGGCAGAGCATTCCAGGCATGGGAGACAACCAGTGAACAGCCCTGGCATCATGAGATGGAGTGTCATGCTCAAGGAACAGCAAGAAAATCATAGTAACTATCAATCTAATGCATAGAGGAGAGTACAGTGTTAAAAAGGCAAGAAAGGCAAAGAGGCAACAGATTGTGAAGAATATTAAAAGACAAACAGAGGGGTATGTATATATATGTTTTTGCTTTTTGGAGGGGCAATTGGGGTTAAGTGACTTGCCCAAGGTCACACAGCTAATAAGTATTAAGTGTCTGAGGCCAGATTTTAATTCGAGCCCTCCTGACTCCAGGGCTCTATTCACTGTGCTACCTAGCCACCCCAGAGGGGTTTATATTTGATCCTGGAGGTGCCACTTCCAGACCCTCCACCTATATCCAGTACTCTACATTATATCCTCCTTTGAGATTCATCCCATCTGTCTATGACATAAGCTTGGATCTTAGTTGCTGTAATTTATTGGTTATTTGCCAGGTGGATCATTCTCCAATTTGTTTAATTGTAAAGGAATTTAGTATGTGGCTCACAGTCTTTTTCTTTACTTCAGCCTCTGGCCTCATACTTGGAGATGTCATTACATAATTTGGTGTGATGTTCCCTCAGACATACCTAGTCTCCCAAGTCATCAACTTAGCTCCCATGACTACTTGTCTACCTTAGTCACTCTCAGTGGTTTGTAGTTGTGTTTCTGCAGTTCTTGTGTGCATCTTGGAAGGTAGACTTGAGTATTTTATACATTCTGTAGTTATTTCAAATGGCATTTCTCTTTCTATCTCTTTTTGCTGGGTTTTATTGGTATTACGTTTTTCAGTCATTTTTCAGTCATATCCACTCTCTGTGAACCCACTTAGGATTTTCTTGGCAAGAGTACTGGAGTGGTTTTCCATTTTCTTCTCCAGCTGATTTTGGAGATGATGAAACTGAAGCAAACAGAGTTAAGTGACTTGCCCAGGATCACACAGCTAGTAAGTAGCTAATGCCAGCTTTCAATTTAGGAAGATGAATCTTTCTGACTCCATGCCTGGTAACTCCAACCCCTGCAGCTTTACTGGTATTATATAAAACTACTAATATGTTGAGTGGTTTTTTTAAGCAAACAAGTTTGCTAAAATTATTAACTATTTCAATTATTTTAAGCTGACTTTTTAAGTTTTTTAAAATATACTACATATCATTTTAAATAGACTATCATATCAACAAAGTGATAATTTTGTTTCTTCTTTACCTATGCTTATTGCTTCACTTCCTTTTTCTTGTTTTGTTTCAATAGTCAACTTTTCTAGTATTATGTCAAATAGAAGTGATAAAGGGCATCCTTGTTTCACTTCTGATTTTATTTCAAATTATTCTCCTTTGAGTGGTGGATCAGTGGAATAAATTAGGTACAAATTACATTATAGTAAATGGTCATAGAAATCTAGTATACGACAAAACCAAAGATCCAAGTTTTTGGAACAAAAACCCATTATTTGACAAAAACTGCTGGGGAAAACTGGAAAACAGTATGGTAGAAACTAAGTATAGATCAACATCTCACACTGCATACCAAGATAAGGTCAAAATGGGTACATGATTTACACATAAAAGGTGATGCCATAAGCAAATTAAGAGAGTATGGAATGGTTTACCTGTCAGATTTATTGATAAGGGAATAATTTAGGACCAAAGAAGATAGAGAGAGCACTACAAAATGTAAAACAAATCATTTTGATTATATAAAATTAAAAACTTTTTATGTCCAAAGAGCTATAAAACTGTGCATACCCTTTGACCCAGCAATGTTTCTTCTAGTTCTGTATCCCAAGGAGATCATAAAAATGGGAAAACAACCCACCCACATGTACAAAATATTTTTGTGGTGGCCAAAAATTGGAAATTGAGGGGATGCCCATTGATTGGGGAATGACTGAACAAGCTGTGGTATAAGAGTGTAACGGAATGCTGTTGTTCCATAAGAAAGGATGAGAAGGTGGACTTCAGAAAAACCTGGAAAGACTTACATGAACTGATGTGAAGTTAGCAAAACCAGGAGAACATTGTACAGAGTAACAGCAACATTGTGTGATGACTAGCTTTGACAGCCTTACCTCTTCTTAGCATTGTAAGGAT
Organism: Gymnobelideus leadbeateri; assembly: GCA_011680675.1. NCBI lineage: Eukaryota > Metazoa > Chordata > Mammalia > Diprotodontia > Petauridae > Gymnobelideus > Gymnobelideus leadbeateri. The sequence continues at coordinate 48,515 of WOXC01000470.1, forward strand.
CTAACGCAATACTCACGATGAAAAATGCTATCCGCATCCAGAAAAAAGAACTATGGAATGCAGATCAAAGCATATTATCTGCTCTCTCTCTCTCTCTCTCTCTCTCTGTCTCTCTCTCTCTCTCTCTGTCTCTCTCTCTGTCTCTCTCTCTCTCTGTCTCTCTCTCTGTCTCTGTCTCTGTCTTTCTCTCTCTCTCTCTCTCTCTCTCTCTGTCTGCTTCTTCTTTCTCATGATTTCTCCTATTTGTTCTAATTCTTCTTTACGAGATAACTAATATTTTAATATGAATGTGTTTGTAGAGCCTATATCAGATTGCATGCCATCTTGAGGTGGAGGGGGAAGAAAATTTAGAACTCAAAATCTTATGGAAATGAATGTTGAAAACTAAAAATAAATTAATAAAAAAGTAAAAGTTTTTGCACAAACAAAACCAATGCAAACAAAATTATAAGGAACCACAGCTTGTGGTATATGGTTATAATGAAATATTATTGTGCTATAAGAAATGGGAGTAGCTAGGTGGCACAGTGAATAAAGCGCTGACCCTGGAGTCAGGAGGACTTGAGTTCAAATCCTGCCTCAGACATTTGACACATTAGCTGTGTGACCTTAGGCGAGTCATTTAACCCCAATTGCTTTGCCTTTCCCCTTTAAAAAATAATAAGCAGGATGATTTCAGGAAAACCTGGAAAGACTTCTATGAACTGATGCATAGTGAAGTGAGTAGAACCAGAAGAACATTATACACAGTAACAGCAATACTGTTTGATGAAGAATTGTGAATGACTTAGCTATTCTTGGCAATTCAATGATATAAGACAATCCCAAAGGACTAATGATGAAGCATACTACCCACCTCCAGAGAAAGAATTGATATTGATTGAATACAGACTGAAGCATGTTATTTTCACTCTTTTTTTCTTTTATTCAAGTCCTCTTGTACAAAATGACAAATATGGAAATGTTTTACATAATTGCACATGTATTACCTGTATCTGATTGCTTGCCATCTCAGGGATGGGGGTGGAGAGGTAGAGAGGGAGAGATAGAATTTGGAACTCAAAACTTTAAATAAAAATTTAAAATAAACTATTCTACTCTATTTCTGCTATCTATAATAGTTGTTCTTGCTTTCAGAAGTATACTATTTATAAATGTAAGGAAAAGTCAATGTATTCCTATGATTTCCAGAGATTTTTTGGTTTCTTTTTTTAAGAAATGGGTATTATATCTTATATAATAGTTTTCTGCATCTGTTCACATAATAATATGATTTTTGGTTTGTTTAATTATTAATATAGTTATGTTTTAGTTTTCCTAAACTTAAACTAACCCTGTATTTCTAGTAAATCCAACCTGGTGTTAGTGTATAATCTTTCTCTGTTTTGACTCTCCTAGGTTTACATATCAAGATTATACACATATCATATGAATAATGTTATAGGATACCTTCTTCAGATATATTTTAAAATATTTTTATTAAATTAATTATTTTCTGAGTTTTTTACAGAATTCACTTGTGAATTCTTCTGGTCCTGGTTTTTTCCCCTTTGAAAGTTTATTTATGTTTTGTTCAGTTTCTTACTTTGAAACCGGGTTTAGTTCTCTGTTTCTTGTTCTGTTAATTTGGGTAGTTTACAATTTTTATAAATATGCATTTATTTTATTTATTGTCACTTTTATTGACAGAGAGGATATTATTAGAGATATCTTTTATTTCTTCTTCATTTGTTAGGAATTTTCCTTTTTCTTTTTATTGATGATAATTTGGTTTTCCTCTTCTTTTAAATTTGATTACTTAATGGTTGATCTATTTAATTTCTTAAAATACAGCTCCAAGTTTTATTTATTCACTCAATGGGTTGGTAGGATGCTGTTGTTTTCAGTTTTGTTCATCTCTTTTTTATATTTTCAGGATTTCTTTTTGGTGGTTGATTTTTTTTTAATTACTGCTTTTAAAAATATTTTAGTCGGGGGCGGAGCCAAGATGGCGGAGTAGAAACAGCTCGTCCAAGCCTCTCTGCCCCCAGATTCTCCACAAACTATGTAAAAAAGGACTCTGAAAATCTTCTGGAGCCCCAGCACCCACAGAACGACACAGAGAAGCTAACCTCCCGCTGAGGACAGCCCAGCACCCTGCAGGAAGGACCAGCGCAGTGGTCTGGGAGCCTGCAGCTCGCAGAGCGCGCGCAGGAGCCGAGCTGAGCCCAGGTCCACGTGAGCCGAGGTTTTAGCCCCAGGGCGGCAGGGCCAGCAGCCGGCTGGAGGAACCCCAGAACACCAGGAACTGTGGAGACGCCAGAATTATCAACATAGACTTGCCTAGGACAAAGTAAGAGGTTAGTGTCCTATGGACTTTGGGACCTGTATTTGGGAATGCGTCAGCTCCCTCCCCTGGGGGCTAGAAGCTGCTGAGGAGACAGGCCACTGTGTAGTTTTCAGAGGCATTTCCAGCTCCCAGCCTACAAATCGTGGGGAGATCCAGCGATCAGTCTTGGGGGGTAATCGCTCTTGCTTTAACCTCCCTGGATCTGGATTGTGACCTAGGGTGGAAGTTGTGGGTGGGTTTACAGCTTGCCAGAAACGGAAGTTGCCCCCACACGTTCGGGATGAAAATTCCTCTATCTGGCCTTAAAGCCATAGTGTGCCAACAAGCCCAAAAGTCAAGTAATTAAGCGGCAACATGCCAAGGCAAAGGAAACAGAAAAATGCAACCTTAGACTCCTATTTTGGGGGCATAGAGTGGGAAAAGGACTGTGAGGTCAGAAGTCCTGCTCCAAAAGCCCCAGGGGAAAACATGAGCAGGTTGCAGGCCATAGAGGACCTTAAGAAGGACTTTAAAATCAAATAAGAGAAGTGGAGGAAAAATTGGAAAGAGAAATGAGAAGGATGCAGGAAAAGTATGAAATGAGGGTCAACAGCCTGACTGAGGAAAACAACACCTTAAAAAATAGACTAACTCAAATGGCAAAGGAGGCCCAAAAGGGCAATGAGGAGAAGAATGACTTAAAAAGTCGAATTTGCCAGATGGAAAAAGAATCTCAAAAGTTCACTGAGGAGATTCATTCCTTCAGAGTTAGACTGGAGCAAATGGAAGCTAATGACTTTATGAGAAATCAAGATGCTGTTAAGCAGATCCAAACAAACGAAAGATTAGAAGGCAATGTGAAATATCTCATGGGAAAAACCACTGACCTGGAGAATAGATCCAGGAGAGACAATTTAAAAATTATTGGACTACCTGAAAGCCATGATCAAGGAAAGAACCTAGAAATCACCCTTCAAGAAATTCTCAAGGAAACTGCCCTGATGTTTTAGATCCAGAGGGCAAAATAGAGGTTGAAAGAATCCACTGATCACCTCCTGAAAAAGATCCCAAAAAGAAAACTCCCAGGAATATTATAGCCAGGTTCCAGAATCCCCAGATCAAGGAGAAAATACTACAAGCAGCCAGGAAGAAACAATTTCAATATTGTGGAAACACAATCAGAATAGCCCAGGACCTGGCAGCTTCTACACTGAGGGATTGAAGGGCATGGAATATGATATTCCAGAGGGCAAAAGAACTGGGAATGAACCCAAGGGTCACCTACCCAGCAAAACTGAGTATTTTGTTTCAGGGGAAAATATGGTCATTCAGTGGAATAGAGGACTTTCAAGCATTCTTGAGGAAAAACCAGAGTTGAATAGAAAATTTGACATCCAGACACAAGAAGGAAGAGATGCCTGAGAAGGTAATCAGGAAAAGAAATCAAAAGGAACTTATCAAAGTTGAACTATTTACATTCCTATATGGAAAAGCAATAACTGTGACTGATGATATCTTTCTCACTATGAAAATAATGGAAGAAGAGTGTGTGGTCATATGAATACATATGTGAATGTGTGTGTATATGGATAGAGGCATAGGTTGAATTTGTTGGGAAGGGAGAATACTCAAGGGATGAAATTATGAGGTGAGAGAGGAAAGTGGCAAGAGGAGATGGGGAGAGACATGGTAGGGTAAACTATCTCATGTAGGGGAAGTGGTTGCAAAGGACGGGGAGAATAAGGAAGGCTAAAAAGGCAAAACCACATTCACATTGAATTTGGTTCAGGGAGAAAATGACATACATACTAAATGGGATATCTCAACCTGCAGCAGGATAGGGGGAAGGGGATGAGAGGAGGGATGATGGATGGGAGGGCATCCTTGGGGTGAGGGGAGGTTGGCAGTACCCACTATAGAAGAGGGACAGGATCATGTAGGGAATGGACCAGGTGGGGGGTGGGATGAGTGGGAGGGAACTATAAGCAGCCTTGTACAATATATCTACTATGATAATGTTTTGCATAGCTAGACATGTACAACATATACTGAATTACTTATCTCCCCAGAGGGAATGGGTGACAAGGAGGAAGGAAATGGATCTGAAATTCGAGGTCTTAACATTAAATGTTTCAAATATATATAAATACTATTATTAATACTCTTTTGCTTGTAATAGGGAGATAAGATGTGCAGGCATTGGGACACAAGATTCATCTTCCTCCAATGGAAAAGTCGAAGGGGGTATGGGAGAAGGTATGGGAGAGAGCAGATTGGAGGAAGCGATATCTTGTGGGACTGCTATTCTGGGAGGTTGGGTAGGGGAATAATGGGGGGAAATGATTGTAACTCAAAATCTGGCAGAAATGAATGATGTAAAACAGAAGTTAATAAAGTATTTGTTTAAAAAAAAATAAAGATAATCTACTCCAAAACCCAAAAAAAAAAATATTTTAGTCAATTTATGTTGACTAAATTTTGATCCGGTTTTTTTTTTTTTTTTTTGTTAACGAAAGTGTTTAGACATGTATAATTTCCCCTAAAGACTTCTTTGGCTTCATCTCCCAAGTGGAATGTTGTATCCTTGTTGCAATTATCTATAATGAAATTATCTATCCTTTCTATGATTTATTCTTTAACCTACCAATTTTAAGTTATTTTGAGGTTATTTAGTCTCCAAGTGCTTTTTAATGATTTTTAATGACTCATTATTTAATATGATTTTTGTTGCATTATAGTCAGTGTAGGTTATGTATAGTATGTTGGATTTTCTACATGTGTTTGTGAAGTTTTTATGTTCTAAGGCATAGCAATTTTTGTAAAGGTGCCATGCTCAGCTAAAAATATGCACATTCTGGGGCGGCTAGGTGGCGCAGTGAATAGAGCGCCGGCCCTGGAGTCAGAAGGACCTGAGTTTGGAGCCAGCCTCAGACACTTAATCCACACAAACAAAAACCTAGCCGTGTAACCTTGGGCAAGTTACTTAACCCCAATTGCCCTAAAGGGGCAGCTAGGTGGCGCAGTGATTAATAGCGCCAGCCTCAGAGTTGGGATGACCCGAGATCAAATCCAGCCTCAGAAAATGAGCACCCACACATAAATAATGACTAGCCTTGTAACCTTGAGCAAGTTACTTAACCCCAATTGCTTTAAAAAAATATATGCACATTCTTTTCTATTTCAATTCATTTACCCTTTTCCTAATCCTATCTATATCCGTGTTTACTTGAATGTGTGTATTCCTTCACAAAACTCTTCAAGTGTGTGTAATCATGTTCAGTTTTGCTGGATAAGCTATTCTTGGCTGTTGACTTTTGCTTTTGCCTTTTGTAATATCTTATTCTATGTTCTTTGTGTTTTTATACCAATAATTGCTAAATCTTGGGTGATTCTGCTAATGGTGCCTCAAAATTTTCTTTTTTATTTTTCTTTTGTGCAGGGGGATGGCAAGGCAGTTGGGGTTAAATGATTTGCCCAAGGTCACATGGCTAGTAAGTGTTAAGTGTCTGAGGCTGGATTTGAACTCAGGTCTTCCTGACTCCAGGGTCGGGGCTCTGTTCATTGCACCACCTAGCCATCCCAAAATTTTACTCCTTTCTTTCTGGATGCTTGCAGTATTTTTTTCCTTTAAAGTTCTGGATTTGGGAAATGACATTATTAAAAAAATATTTTGGGGGTTCTTTGATGATCTGTAGATCTATTTCTTATACTAATATGTCTAAGTAATATTCTTTAATGATTTCTTAAAATATGACATCCAGAGTTTTTTGTTTCTTTGTCTGTTTTGTTTTTTTGGTCATGGAGTCCAGATAATCCAGTGATTCTTACGGTATCTTTCACCTGTTTTCTGGATCAGTTATTTTTCATATGAGACAACTTATATTTTCTTCTGTTTTCTCAGTCTTGTAGCTTTGTTTTTGACAATTCTTGTCTCTTTTTTAGGGATCTTGTTACTAAAGCAAATTTTGCACATTTTCTGTTAAGCTGTGATTCATTTTCCCAAGTTTTCTTTCATAGCTCTCATTTCTTTAATAATATCTTTTAAAGATCTTCATACAAGTTTCTTAAGTAATCATTATTATTTTTGTAGACATACTGGTTTTTGTTCTTTCATATTTTGGTTGCAGGTGTTTTTGAGTTTTTCTCTTCAGGATTTGTGTCTTGGTCATCCATTTCATGGCATGATAAAAGTCCTTTCTTTTTGGTTTGTTTGTTTGCTTGTTAACTCATATTTCCCCTGAAGTCTCAAGAAGATGAATTCTAGGTATCACCTGCTTTGAGGATAAAATCAGATTAAGGACTTTCCTTTGCCCCTCTGGTCTTTCTTTAGGTCTGACTCTCCCTTTTATTGGGAAGCAAGTTAAGTTTAGCTGATTGTTTCTTTTGATCTATACTTGCAGGTTAATTCCATATTTTAAGTGGGCTTCTTTGTTTCTTTTAAGGTGACTAAGTAGTCAGTAGCCATATTTTTGTTTGGGGTTGGGGTTTCATATGTCATTGTGTCACTTACTAACACTAATTCTTTCAATAAAATGATGAAAAAATTATTGATTCAAAAATTATGGATTAAATAATGTTAAGAGCCTGCAGTAACCATTATCTGCTCACTCCCTTTGCTGAAATAAAATAGCCAAAAACTCTGGTGTCATGGACTTTGTAATTTTCCCCTTTGCTGGTCCAATTGGAAACTGCTTCTAAAAGTTAATTTAATGGTCAATAAACTATTTTTAAAAAATCAGTGGTTAGGCCTTTAGTTCCAGGAACTTTGCCTTTTCTCGTAAATTTCACACATGAACATAAAATATAAGGCAACAACTTCTTACTCTGGATACACTATTTCTCACATCATCAAATGCTGGACTTCCAAATAAAAACAGCAGAAAAAGCTTGATAGACCATTATTAATTGAAAAAATAATAAGAGTCTCCTTTTCATAAGTCTCCCTGAAAGGAGAATATAAACAATTTGAAAAGGAATTACTTTTTTTATTTTCTTCCCTACTCTTTGCTCATTTCTTTTTTTTCTGAATAATCTTTAGAAAACTAATATTTATTTTCTTCTAATATATTCCTAACATTTCTAATATTTAAAATAATTGATCTTGACAATAGTTGTCTTCCTACTTTTAAAGTAGTCATCATTTCTTCCTTCCTCTAAAACTTGAAATGTTCAAGTAAGTTTATAAGTAAAGCTTTTACTTGTAACTTAAAAACAGTTCACTAAACATTTATTAAACATCCATTAGATGTTGTACACATAGTAGGTACTTAATAAATGCTCACTGAATGACTGACTAGACCATATGTAAGTTACTGTGTTAAGGGATGGGGATACAAAGATTTTTTTTTTTTTTTGCAGGGCAATTGGGGTTAAGTAACTTGCCCAAGGTCACACGGCTAGGTTTTTTTTTTTTTTGTTTGTGTGTGCATTAAGTGTCTGAGGCCGGATCCAAACTCAGGTCCTTCTGACTCCAGGGCCGACGCTCTACTCACTGTGCCACCTAGCCGCCCCAGTACAAAGATTTTTTTTAAATGATGGGCACTACCCTCAAGGAGCTTACTATCTTGGGCATGAGTATCAGATGTATGGAGATGAGGCAAGTACATAAATAAGTAAAACAATAGGTAGAATATTATAAGGGCAAAGAATAGGTCCAGACCAAATTCTATAAGGAAGTTTGAAGAAAAAGAGATAATTTTCAGGTTGGGCTGCCAGGAAAGCCAGTGACCCTGGAGCTGTGCTTAGGGGGAGAAAAATTATTTCAGGAGATAGAGAGCTGAAGGTAGTGTGTTTCATAAATGGGGACAGACTAGGTGAATACAAAGAGTCAGAAGGACAGGATGAGGGATCATCTAGTCATTCAGTTTGACTGAAATAAAGAATTTGTGAAGAGGAAAGGTGTGAAATAAAGCTAGAATTATAGGTCTAGGCTGAAATGACTTTGAAATCTAGTCCTTCCCTTCCTCCCCCCTCAGGAAAACCACAATTAAAGGAGTGAGTCAGAAAGTGAGCAATATGGGAATATAAAAAAGAACAGATATTATCAAAGATATCAAGAGGAAGAAAACTCAGTTAAAGATCTTGAACATAAGCAGATAAACCAATAGGAATGATATTAATGACACAGGGAGAAAGTAATAAGAGGGCCTCAAAATGAATTAAGACTAGGCATCTATTAATAGATGTTGTAAGATGAAGAAAAGTGAATCTACATTTTATGGGTCAGAGTACCCTGTGAATGCCCAAGACAACATGAAACCACAGCAGCATGTTCCTGAGTAGTTTAAAAGAGAGAGAAGAATTGTGAAAGCAGAGTTAGTTTATAGCCTTTACGACCAAAATAATGGGTGGAATAGAAAAACTTGAATCCACAGTGGCGAGTCTGATCAAAGAGAGAACAAGTGATTGAGAATGCAAATACACAGAAGTGAAGGACAATCTAGAAGAAGAGGAGTAAGAACAAAAACAAAACCCCTTAAAAGAAATCAAGATCTCCACATAAGCAAAACATATTTATTTCAAAGACAGGATGTGTAAAGATGACTTAAATATTACAGATCTCCCAAACATAACAAGTCAAAACACATAAGCACTGCAATGCAAGAAATAAATATAAGAAAACTGCCCACACCTTCTGAACACAGAAAACAAAGTGCTTCTCTAAAGAATCCACAGATCACCTCCAGGAAACTTTATTACCAACTGAAAGATAATAGTTAAGGGTCTACTCAGCGCAGCAGCAGCCTTTCTCTCTCCACAGTGGTCAGTTACGACCCTCGACACCCCAGCAACCATTTCAAAGGGACCCGCAGTTGGCATTGATCTTGGCACCACTTACTCATGTGTGGGAGTCTTCCAACATGGGAAAGTGGAGATCATTGCTAATGACCAAGGAAACAGGACCACCCCAAGCTATGTCGCCTTCACCGACACAGAACGTTTAATCGGTGATGCTGCAAAGAATCAAGTTGCAATGAACCCCACCAACACGGTTTTTGATGCCAAACGTCTGATTGGTCGCAGATTTGATGATGCAGTTGTACAATCAGATATGAAGCATTGGCCTTTTACGGTGGTGAATGACGCAGGCAGGCCTAAGGTCCAAGTGGAGTACAAAGGGGAGACCAAAAGTTTCTATCCAGAAGAAGTATCTTCTATGGTCTTGACTAAGATGAAAGAAATTGCTGAAGCTTACCTTGGGAAGACTGTCACAAATGCTGTGGTCACAGTACCAGCCTATTTCAACGATTCCCAACGTCAGGCCACCAAAGATGCTGGAACCATAGCTGGTCTCAATGTGCTCCGAATCATCAATGAGCCAACTGCTGCTGCTATTGCTTACGGCTTGGATAAAAAGGTTGGTGCCGAGAGAAATGTGTTGATCTTTGATCTTGGAGGTGGTACTTTCGATGTCTCCATCCTCACCATTGAAGATGGCATCTTTGAGGTCAAGTCCACAGCTGGGGACACCCACTTGGGTGGGGAGGACTTTGACAACCGAATGGTCAACCATTTCATCGCCGAGTTCAAGCGAAAGCACAAGAAAGACATCAGTGAGAACAAAAGGGCTGTTCGCCGTCTCCGCACTGCTTGTGAACGTGCAAAGCGTACCCTCTCTTCCAGTACCCAGGCCAGTATTGAGATTGACTCCCTCTATGAAGGCATCAACTTCTATACATCAATCACCAGGGCCCGTTTCGAAGAGCTGAATGCTGATCTCTTCCGTGGCACCCTGGACCCTGTGGAGAAGGCCTTAAGAGATGCCAAGCTAGATAAGTCTCAGATTCATGACATCATCCTGGTGGGTGGTTCTACTCGAATTCCCAAAATCCAAAAGCTTCTGCAAGACTTCTTCAATGGCAAGGAGCTCAACAAGAGTATCAACCCTGATGAGGCTGTTGCTTATGGTGCAGCTGTCCAGGCTGCCATTTTGTCTGGAGATAAATCTGAGAATGTGCAGGACTTGCTGTTGTTGGATGTCACTCCTCTTTCCCTTGGAATTGAAACTGCTGGTGGAGTTATGACCGTTTTGATCAAACGTAATACCACCATCCCCACCAAGCAGACACAGACCTTTACCACCTATTCAGACAACCAGCCTGGTGTGCTTATTCAGGTTTATGAAGGAGAGAGAGCAATGACAAAGGATAACAACCTGCTTGGCAAATTTGAGCTCACAGGCATTCCTCCAGCACCAAGGGGTGTTCCTCAGATCGAAGTAACATTTGACATTGATGCAAATGGTATCCTCAATGTTTCTGCTGTGGATAAGAGCACAGGCAAGGAGAACAAGATCACCATCACCAATGACAAAGGACGTCTCAGCAAAGAAGACATTGAGCGCATGGTCCAGGAGGCTGAGAAATACAAGGCTGAGGATGAAAAGCAGAGAGACAAGGTGTCTTCTAAGAATTCTCTTGAATCCTATGCTTTCAACATGAAAGCAACTGTGGAGGATGAAAAACTGCAAGGCAAAATTGGTGATGAAGACAAACAGAAGATCCTTGACAAATGTAATGAGATAATCAACTGGCTGGATAAGAACCAGACTGCTGAGAAGGAAGAATTTGAGCACCAGCAGAAAGAATTGGAGAAGGTCTGCAATCCCATTATTACTAAGCTGTACCAGAGTGCAGGGGGCATGCCAGGAGGTATGCCTGGTGGGTTCCCAGGGGGTGGAGCAGCCCCATCTGGAGGTGCTTCTTCTGGACCCACCATTGAAGAGGTCGACTAAACACACCAGAAGAAAGAGCATTCCACACAGCTTTCCAAAAATTGAAGGACTCAAATTTGTAGCCAAGTCAGTAGCAGTTTAAAAGTTAACATTTAAGCTACTGTGTAAATCTGGGCATTCTGAATACTTGAATGTGTGCAGAGGGAGAGAAGTGAACAACATTGCACTTTATCAGTACTGTAAACAAGTGGAAATGCAATTGTCTTGGAGAATAAAATCTATTTAAAATTGGCACCATAAAAAAAAAAGATAATAGTTAAGTTAAACAATTATTGGGGTGACTAGGTGGCACAGTGAATAGAACACTGGCCCTGGAGTTTGGAGGACCTGAGTTCAAATCTGGCCTCAGACACTTAACACTTACTAGCTGTGTGACCTTGGGCAAGTCATTTAACCCCAATTGCCCTGCCCTCCCCCCTCCAAAAAGCAAAAATAAATATTGAACAATTATTAATCACCTACTATGTGCAGCAGGATGAACTGGAGTGGGGAGAGGCTGGAGGCAGGTAGACCAGTTAGGAGACTGTTAGAACATCTCGGTGAGAGTTGCTGAAAACATGAACTAAACTCTTTAACCTTTTGGACAGGATTTTGGACTTTTAGATATCTCCAACATCCTTTCCAACTCAAAATCTGTAGTTGAAGATACTGCAATGTTTTTCATTACAGAGTACGACACTGGGGAGATGTTTGATTTTTGTTGGTCAGTCATTTCAGTCTGAAATGTAAGCTAGAGAAAATACTCTTATGTCTAGAGGATAAAATAAGGCATTGCCTGAATCAGAGGGCTTGAGTGGGAGTTCCTTCCCTGTCTTTCACTGTCTACATGACTTTGAACAAGCAGTTTAACTTCTCAGAGCTTGCACAGAGTTAATAGCTGTTCAAGCTCTTGATGTAGGCTGTCCATGAAGGATGCCATTGTGTGCAAGGGTGAGGGCATAAAAACAAGCTTATTTAGTTTTTGAAATGGGCTTTCAGATCAATAAGCAACTGCTCTTTAATAAAGCTTGGACTAGATTGAGTGTTAGACTGTAGCTTTTCCACAGTTGTTTTAATGTATGCTGGTTACAGGAGCATTCTGGAACCAGATCATATCAGCTCCCAAGACCTGATTAAAAAAAAAATTAAACATTCATTTAAAAAATTAATTTCCAAATTCTCTCCTTCCTTCATGTGAAGTCATATATTTCCATATAAGCCATGTTGCAAAAAACAAAAGCAAGAAAAATAAAGTGAAAAACAATATACTTCTTCCTTTGCTCAGAGTTCTCGCATCGTCTCTAATGGAAGTAGATAAAGCATTGCTCATGAGTTTTGTGGAATTGCCATGGATCATAGTATTGATCATAGCAGCTAAGTCTTCCAAAGGTGATTGTCATTACAGTATTTCTGTTACTATGTGCAATGTTTTCCTGACTCCACCCATTTCGCTTTGTTTTCTTAGGTTTTTCTGAAACCATCCCTTTCATCATTTCTATTCCATCACAAATGTATATTACATCTTGTTCAGATATTCCTCAATTGATGGGCATTCCCTCAGTTTCCAATTTTCTGCCACCACAAAAAGACCAGCAATAAATAAATAGTTTTGTACATATATGTCCTTTCCTTTTTATTTGATCTCTTTGGGATACAGACCTAATAGTGGTATTGCTGGGTCCAAAGGTGTGCACAGTTTAATAGACCTTTGGGCATAGATCCAAAATGTTCTCTAGAATGGTTAGATCAGTTCACAATTTCACCAACAGCACATCAGTGTACCTATTTTTCCATATGCCCTCTAGCATTGATCATTTTCCTCTTCTGTCATGTTAGCCAATCTGATAGGTGTGAAGTGGTATCTCAGAGTTGTTTTAATCTGCATTTCTCTAATTCTTAGTGATTTACGACATTTTTTCTTATGAGTACTAATAGCTTTTATTTTTTTCTTTTGAAAACTGCCTGTTCATATCCTTTGTCTAATGGGGAATGACTCTTATTTTTATGAAATTGGCTGTTAAAATACATAGATATTTGAGAAATGAGAACTTTTTATCAGAAAAACTTGCAGTAAGACTCCCTCTCCTTTCCATCTCTATATAGTATGCCTTAGATCAAGCTTATTGATTGATTGGTTATCAAAGGTCACATAACCAATCTTTTGGCAGAACTGGTGCTGGAACTCAGGTCTCTTGATTTCAGTGTTCTTTTCATTAGATCACACTGGGTATATTCAGTACTTGGTATTGGATCTAGCAATCATTTCATTTCTTAAATAATGTATAAACTGCTTTTATCCGTGGCTGCCATAGTGCTTTTAATACAAAGTCCAGCTGGCAGTTCTCAATCTTTTTCTCCAAATGTTTTCTCCAAAACAAATGAAAAATTGTCCCATGCCTGAAGCTTCAGTACTGATCTTTCACCCCTGGCATCTAAATCAGTGCAAACATTTCTTTTAGAGACTTCCCTAGTGATTTAATAGTCTGGGTTCCCAGAAAAAAATATTTAATAGTCTGGGTTCCCTTAAGTAGGCGCTTGGCAGCTATATTTCATCCTATCTCAATGACAGTTAGTTCTTTGGATGCCTTCCCTTCAGAGACTACACCTTCTCCCCTTCCCTCCCACCACACCCATTGGCCTTCCTTTGAGTACATTAGTTGAATCAAAAGGTTGCCGTGTCATCCCAGGAATACCTTTTCTCCTTCCTTTCTGAATTATCCAGTGTTTAGGTTTCATAGATGGTTGATGCTAGAAGGGACCATAGATAAAATCTAATTCAATTCCCTCATCTTATAAATGAGAAAACTGAAGTCCAAAGAACCCAAGCCATATAGTTGGTAAGTAACAGAACTGGGATCTGTTCTCCAGATTCTTAGTCCACACTGTTACCTTCTACTTTCCTATGTTTATATCCTATTCTGCTCCTATCCCATTACATGCTGTTGTTGAGGGAATAGCATAAGACCCATCTTTTAATGTGCTTAAACAGTATGTTTGGGAGAAGTCACAATTTCATAATGTTTCTAAAGCCCTACAATTATTATAATGATTTCTCCTATAGTTCCAGACTTTTTCCTGTCTTTAGTTGCTGCTTCATATAATATGCTATTGTCCTTCATTTTCTCTATTTGTTTCCAGTTGGTATTCTAGTATATCCCTCTTCACTCCACTCAATTCCACACATTGCTGTACATAGTCTTTCTTTCATCCTTTCCTTAGTCATTTAGAGACACTCAACATTCTTGAATGTTCAATAAAATTCAAACCAAATAAATATTTATTGAATTTAGTATGTCTTTGATATTATATTTCACCCATGGATTATCCCAACATCATTTAGAGATAATTTGTTGTTGTTGTTGTTGTTGAATAATTTTTCCTCATGTCCAACTCTTTGTGACCCCATTTGGGGTTTTCTTGGCAACAGTACTAGAATTGTTTGCCATTTCTTTCTCTAACTTATTTTACATATGAGGAAACTGTAACAAAGGGTTAAGTGACTTGCCCAGGGTCACACAACTAGTAAGTGTTTGAGGCTGAATTTAAACTTCATGGTTCTAGGTCTGGTGTTCTATTCATTGTACCACTTGGCTGCCCTAGAGAAAAATTTTTACCTCTTAGAGATAATTAGGTAAGACTTTGGAAAAAATTCATTGCAGTGTTTAATGGAACATGTCCATTCAACAGCTCCTGGCACTTTTAAGATGCTATTTCTTTTGCTTATTTTAAATTCATTTTGATTTGTTTTTAGCAACACATTTTTTTTTTAGTTCCAAATTCTCTACATCCTTCTAGCCCTTCCCCTACTTATTGAGAAGGCAAATGATATGTCAATTATATGTGTGGAATCATTCAAAATAGCCTCACTTAAATCCAATTCACTTACAAGAAGACATCGACCTCCTGATGTCATTGGTCCTCTTTAAGAACAAAGGACAATGGGCCAGCTAGGTGGCTCAGTGAATAGAGCACCAGTCCTGGAGTCAGGAGGACCTGAGTTCAAATCTGGCCTCAGACACTTAACACAAAAACTAGCCGTGTGACCTTGGGCAAGTCACTTAACCCCAATTGCCCTCCAAAAAAAAGGACAAGGAACAACAATAATAAACCACTACTAGTTTCAGTGGTTGAATCCCCATTCTAACATACCAGGAAAGTGATCATCCAGGCTCTGTATGAAGATCTGCAAGGTCTTCAAGTATTTATGTAGACACTATTTTATACTTCATAAAGTTTTCTGCATAAAACCCCTGTAAAATAAATAGTACACATATTATTGTCTTCACACAAAGAAACGGAAGCTATAAAGATTAATTCTACAGCCAGTTAAAAGGAGGTCCAGAACCCCATACCAGGTCTTTTTGATACTAAGTCCTACACTCTCAACACTACACTATGATGCCTCTTTATAGTATGTACCTTTATCATCCATTTCACTTTGTTCTTTTTTCCCCTCTTCTCCCCGAGAAGGTTACAACTAGGTGTGGATATGTTTCTCTATAGCTATAGATATATACATACACATACACACACACACACACACACACACACACACACATATACACATATACTTTCCCCAACAAATTCTATTCCTGATCTTTGTTGTGTATATCTCTTGTTTCATATCCCTCGTACTTCCTCTGCTTTACTTCTACCCACTACCTTGCTCTCCTATTACTTGTCTACCCCCCTCCAAGGATCCCTCCCCATCCTCCTGTTCCTATAAAACTAAACACCCTTCTATACTCCCCTTTTACCTATTCCCTCACCCTTCCCTCTAAAGATCCCTCTCTTGTCCTCTCCTTCCTCCCTCCCTATACCCCTACCATTTTATTTCTTCTGAATTTAGAAGATTTTTATACTCTTCTAAATATATATGTATTGTTCTCTCTTAAACCCACTCCCAATGAAAGTAGGTTACCAGAAGTACCAGCTCTCCTCCCCCATCTAATTCCTCTGCATCTATTCTTCCTCTTGAACCTGATTTGTATAAAATAACTACTCTTTTTAGCTGTTCCCAAATAGTTTTACTTTTTAAATTCATATCATACTTAGGTTTACCCCAATCTTTCTTATGAGCTACCCAATTATTAATAAGAATCTTAGACATGCATTTTACATAAACAGTCTGTCCTCGTGAATCCCTTATCAGTCTTTGGTATATACCTTATATTTCTCTTGGTTCTTCTATGTCAAATCCTCTATTAAATTCAGTTTGTTTGTTTTTTAACAAAGTCTTGAAAATCTGAAAGTTGACCAAATGTCCATTTTTTTCCATTCAGAATTATGCTTAACTTTGCTGGATATGATATTTTCTGCCAGAGCCCCAGTTCCTTTGTTGTTCAATATATACTTTTCCAAGACCTTAGGTCTTTAATGTCCCTGCTGGTAGGTCTTGTGTGATTATAATTGTGGCACCATCCATCATATTTAAGTTGTTTTAATCTTGATACTTTTAATATTTTATCTTTGAGCTGGGGGTTTCAGAATTTCACTATACTATTCCTATGAGTTTTCCTTATAGGATCTCTTTTAAGTGGCGATTGATAGATTTTTTTCTATTTCTACTTTCCCCCCTTATTCTAATGCTTCATGACAATTTTCTTTAATTACGTCTTGTATTATTGTATCAAGATTCTTTTTTTATCATAAATTTCAGTTAGTCTGATTATTTTTAATGTGATCTCTCCTTGATCTATTCTCCAAATCTATTGTTTTCTTATACTTCACTTTCTCTTCTATTTTTCATTATTCATATTTTGTTTAATTATTTCTTGATCTCTTATAATTTCACTGGCTTCACCCCACCCAATTCTAATTTTCAAGGTGTCATTTTTTTTCCTTAAGATTCTGGATCTCTTTTCTACTTGGTTGATTTTCCTTTCATTACCTTGGATTATTCTTATTTATTTATTTTTAGTTTTTCCTCCATCTCTGTCATTTGATTTTTAAAGTCTTTTTAAAAGATCTTCTATGAATTCTTTATGGGCAGGTGTCCATTTGACATTACTCTTTGGAGGTTTCTTTACTTCAGTATCCTCCTCTGAAGATGAACCCTGGTCATCTCTATTCCCACAATTGCTTCCTATGGTTGGAGTCTTTCTCCTTTATCTGTGCATTTTTTTTTTTTTGTGGAAATAGCTTACTTTTTGTAATCACTTCTAGCTCTGGAGTATGGGAAATGGTGCCTCTTGCCCCAGATCTTCAGTTCTTCCCTCTAGCCTTGAATTAAATCCAAACCTTCAACCTCCTGTAAGTGCCCATAGCCAGGAGCTTTCTGCCCCAATGCTTCTACACTCACTGGGCATGTGCTGGTTCCTTCTCACTCCTGCCACTCTCAGCAGCACAGCTGGGTCTGGTGTTTCTTGTTAGCAGAGTTTCCCTCAATCTTCCCAGGCTTAGATGCCCAACTTCCTTAATTATCCAGAGGTAAAAGTTCCTGTAAATGGGGCTGAGGAAACCTCTCAAACCAACTAACCTGAGGGCTTGCTGCTTATTGTTAAAATGGAACTTAGCCTGGAGGTGTTTACTGTTCACAGGGACCAAACTTCTTCCTGGAATTTTTCTTCTGATCTTCTCAAATTGTCCTAGGAAAATCCTGATTGTGCCCCTATTCCCATCTATTTTCACATACCCTTCCTACTTTGTTCACTCTAAGGTGCTATTTTATCTGTTTGGGGTTTTGTTTGTTTGTTTGTTTGTTTGCTTTTTGGAGGGGGAAGGCAGGGCAATTAGGGTTAAATGACTTGCCCAAAGTCACACCTCTAATAAGTATTAAGTGTTTGAGACCAGATTTGAACTCAGGTCCTCCTGACTCCAGGGCCAGTGCCCTATTCACTGCACCACCTAGGCATCCCTATTTTATTTGTTTTGTGGGGGCAAATCTTGAGAGCTTGCAATTTTCTGACCTACTCTGCCACCTTCTCAGAATCCTCTCCTTATCATCCATTTCAATCTCTGTTGTTTGCCTGTTGTCTTCCACATTACAGTGATCCCTTCCACATTGAAACTTTCCCTATCACAGTTCTGATATATCATAAGTCAGCATAAGAAATTAAATGGGAATTTTTGGGTGTTTTTCAGGAACTGCAGACATGTAAAAGCCAGCAGACAACATGGAAAAAGTTTGGAATCTCAGAAATGCCTAAAATATGTGTATAGTATTGTATAATTTCAACATATTTTATCTTTTAACACCACAAATATACACATATTATTTTTTAAAGTTAAAATATGATGAAATATTAACCCAAATTTTACAATAAGGTACTATAAATACCCCATAAAAGAAAAAGAAAATATTCAACTTCTTCTCTGGTACAAAGGGAGGGTCAAAAATCTTTATGAGGATTTTCCAGATCTTTGGGGCACTGCACCCCTTATCCTTGCAATATGGAAAGGATAATTGTATATTGTGAGCCCCTTGAGGGCCAGGATTGTCTGTTTCTGCCTTTCTTTGTATCACTAATGCTTAGCACAGTGCCTGGCACATAGTAGGGGCTTAATCAATATTTGTAATTGATTCCACAGTTTCTGAGTCTTCTTCAACCTGGACAAATGGAGCACCAATGCAATATTAACAGCACCAATAGCCACTGTAAATATGCCAGCATAGTGCTTAATTGCAAAATATAACAGACTATCCATATATGACAGAAGCAAAACATTTATTCAGACACCAGAAAACCGAATCCCAAAACCAGTAAGCTAATTCTATCATAGTAGCAAAGAAGTTGATAAGCCATAACAGAACAGAGAGCTACAGCATCCTTTAGCCTTCTGACAAATCAATGTTTACTCACAAACCTAATTGTCTCCATTGGGTGTGTCCTCTCCTCCCTCCAGTCTTTAACTGTTCTCACTCCCAGCTTCCTATGGGCTCTGCTCAACCCTTCAGCAAACTTCTCCCACCACAGGCTCCATTCAGCCTATTAGGGGGGCAGGATATATCTACAAAGCAGGGAAGGTCTTCAAATTCCTTTAGGCTTATTAAGGGCCAGGGAAGATCTTCAAATTCCCCTTACCATTACAACAAAATGCTAGAAGTCAACTGCAGATGAACTGATTCATGCATGCTTTCCCACATCAGCTCAGCTGCCATTGCCTACCCTGAAAAGAACAGGTCATGTGGTCTTTCTATAACTACCTTGAGATAACAAAGTATAGTTGCTTAAGCTATAGACTGTTCACAAAGAATGCTACAATCCTCAGGGGTTAGGGCACCTTAGGGCATAAAAACAAGCTTATTTAAGTTTTGGGGGGGTAAATTTTAAAATTTATTTTCAACTTAAATACAAAACACAAAAAGAAAGGAAAAACATTGCTATGTACACAACAGAACATAAAGAAGATTCAATATAAAACAATAAACTTCCATTTCAAGAAAATCTATATAATAAACTCTACACATTATTTTCAAAGCTGTCCACTTTGCTTTGCTTCCTTGTAGTTTTTCTTCTGTTCTCTGCTGTGTACTTTTATATTTTACTTTCTCCTCCCCAAATTCCCCACCCTAAAGAAGGCTATGGACACACACATACATACACATATATAAACACATACATAGATATCTATAAACACACATATATACACTCATACACACATATATGACAGCACTATGCTTATTTGCACTTGTCATCTGTTTCTCTGAAGGTACATAGAATCTTCCTTCATAAGACCAAGTCTTTCCATGTTTTTCTAAATCAACCAGCTCATCATTTCCTACACCATAGCAACATTCCAACCCGATCACATCCTATCTGAAATATTGTGTATGAAATTCCTGCCCCCCCCAATTTTCTGCCTTCCTTCTATTTTGGGCTACATAGGTTATATTTATACAAGAAAATTTTAATTTAAAATAATTGAAATCACCTATGTTATAGTTGAACAATGCTCTCATCTTATAATACAGTTTAGGGTCTTATACTGTTGGATCTTCTTCCTTTACATTCCCCCACCCTGGTTTCTCTGAAGTACTGAGCTTTTGTTCTTCCAAATGAGCTTTGTTGTTATTTTTTCTAACTCAGTAAGATTTTTTAGTAATTTTATTGGTATGGCAAAGTTGCAAATTTTTTATTATATTGGCTTTACATACCAATGAACGATAAATATTACTTCAGTTATTTAGATCTGACTTTATTTATAAAAAAAGTGTTTTATGTTTATGTTCATATAATTCCTGTGTCTAGGTTTTGAAGGAAGCATTTGATCACCAACTGTTGTTGAACAGAGTTTGGACTGGATTGGGTATTAATTGACTACATTCAGTGTTCTTAAATATTCTTTTGGATATGGGCTAATCATTCAAATCTTCAATCCTTTGATATGTCAACAAGCCCAGCTTTTCACATCTGTTATGTGCTAGCTACTCTACTGAGTGCTGGGGATACTGAGACACGCCAAAACACAGTCCTTGCCCTTATGGAGTTTACATTCTAACAGGTGAGACATGTCAACAATGTATATGCAGAATATATATGGTATAAATAGTCGATAATTCAGAGAGAAGCCCCTAAAGTGGATGTGGGAGAGGGAGGAAGAGAACCAGGAAAAGCATCTTTCAGAAGGCAGGATTTGAGATGACTTGAAGGAGGCCAGGGAAACCAGCGGGCAGAGATGAGGAGGGAGACCATTCCAGGCAAGGAGGACAGCCAGGGAATAGGTGTGGAGTTGGGAGAAAGAGTGTTGTGTATGAGGAATAACAAGACCAATGTTACAGGATCACAGAGAACATAGAGGTATAGTAAATTATAAGAGGACTGGAAAGATTGGAAGCAGCTTTCTTGAAAAGATTTTTAAAAGTCAAATAGAAGATTATACATTTGATCCTGGAGGTAATAGGGAGCCATTGGAGTTTATTCAGAAGGACAGTGGCAAGGTCAGATCTGTGCTTTAGACTTATCACTTTGGTAGCTGATAGGAGGCTGTACTAGAGAGGGAAGAGAGGTGAGGCAGGGAAATCAATTAAGTGATTGTAATAGTCCAGGCTTCAGTTCCTACAACTATATGTTGAATGATACCATAATGGATAGTGTGATAGACTTGGAACTAGCAAGATTTATGTTGGGGTCCCCCTGAGACACTTACTACCTGTGTGGACTTGGGCAAGTCATTTAACCTCTTTGAGACTCAGATTCTTTGTCTGTAAAATGAAGGCTCTCCAGGACATACCACTCATTCATTTCTGTAGGACTTTCTCTGCCATGCAGATAGAAACCTCTTTACTCTGGAAGCTCACTCCACCCTGGGTTACTTCTCACAGTGGGTGTACTCTCTACCCATGAGACCTCACCTTCTGATTGATTGGCTCCTCCCAGAGCCCCCAGTTTCAGGAGGAGTCCCAGATTAAAGATGTCTTTATCTCTTTCCTGGCTGCATGTCCATAGGACTTTCTCTATGATGCCCCTCTAACTTCTTCCTTTTTCTCTCCCTTTTATGTGTTGTCTACCCTCGCATTAGGATAAAAGCTCCTTGAGGGCAGAAATTGTATTTTCCTGTTTCTCTTTGTATTCCTAGCATTTAGTACAGTGCCTGACACATAGTAATTTTGATATACTTCTCGTTTAATAAGTGCTTGTCGACTGAAAAATGGAGATCATGATAGCATTTACCTTGCAAGATTCAAATGGGAATCAAATGAGATAATGTGTGTAAAGTGCTTTGCAAACTTTAAAGCATCATACATTTGAGCTATTACCATTATATTCTATCGATTAAGAATAAGACTAATGGGGGTGGAGCCCAAGATGGCAAAGCAGAAGCACAAACTTGGCATGGGATCCAGCTCCAAACAATTCTAATTCCTGTAAAAAAATGACTCTAAACAAATTTTTAAGCTACAGAACCCACAAAGTGACAGAGAGAAACAAATCTCCTGCTGAAGACAGCAGGCAAGCCAACAGGAAAGGTCTATCACAGTGTGCTGGAAGCTGAGCACAGAGGGGTAGGAACCCCACCGTTCCAGCCCCAGGGAGTCCCGGACCAGAAGCAGCCAGAGCAGACTTCAGGAGAGTGAGTAACCAGTATCTGTGGCAGCTTCAAGATTTCTTAACCCATAAACACCAAAGTAAAAGGTCAGTGTGGAACTTTGTTGGAAGAGGGAGGGATGGAAGAGTGTTGTCAGGCTGCTGCCCCCAGGGGTGAGAGCTGGGAGAGGCATGGTGGCTGCACTGTGTGGTTCCTAGGGTAATCACTCTTGCTTTAACCTGCTTGAATTTGGATCTCGGGTTTGGGGGGTGGTCCTGGGGTATGTCACCAGTGAGCCAAAGCTTATGGGGATTGTAGAGATGGCGCCTTCCTAATAGCTCCAGCAGCTGTGAAAATCCCAGCGATTTGGGACAAAGTTCTCTCCATTCTGGAAGCAGTGTTCTACTGTGGCAAACAGCTCAAATGTCAAGTAATTATCTGGCATTATGATCAACCACAGGAAGCAGAAACAGACGATAGAATCCTTTTTGGGAGACAAAAAGGATCAAGGCATGGAGCAAGAGGAAGATAGTGAAATCAGAATTCCTGCATCAAAAGCCTCCAAGAAAAATATGAATTGGTTATAGGCCATGGAAGGTCTCAGGAAGGTTTTGAAAATCACGTAAGAGAAGTGGAGGAAAAATTGGGAAGAGAAATGAGAATGATGCAGGAAAATCACGAAAACTGAGTTAACAGCCTGCTAAAGGAGACACAAAAATACACCAAAGAAAATAACACCTTAAAAATAGACTAACTTGTGGGGTGGCTAGGTAGTGCAGTAAGGAGAGCACTGTCCCTGGAGTCAGAAGGACCTGAGTTCAAATTCGGCCTCAGACACTTGACACACTTACTAGCTGTGTGACTTTGGGCAAGTCACTTAACCCCAATTGCCCTCCAAAAAGCAAAAAAAAATTGACTAACTCAAATGGCAAAAGAGGTCCAAAAAGCCAACGAGGAGAAGAATGCCTTAAAAAGACAAATCTGACAGATGAAAAAGGAATTTTAAAAACTCACTGAAGAGAATTAACTCCTTCAAAATCAGATTGGAGCAATTGGAAGCTAATGACTTTCTGAGAAATCAAGATACTATTAA
Organism: Gymnobelideus leadbeateri; assembly: GCA_011680675.1. Lineage (NCBI taxonomy): Eukaryota > Metazoa > Chordata > Mammalia > Diprotodontia > Petauridae > Gymnobelideus > Gymnobelideus leadbeateri. Next base: position 71,597 of record WOXC01000470.1, read on the forward strand.
ACAGATTCAAACAAATGAAAAAAATAGAAGGCAATGTGAAATATCTCATTGGAAAAACCATTGACCTGGAAAATACATCCAGGAGAGATAATTTAAAAATTATTGGACTACCTTAAAGCCATGATCAAAAAAAGAACCTAGACACCATCTTTCTAGAAATCATCAAGCAAAATTGCCTTGATATTCTAGAACCAAAGGGCAAAATAGAAATGGAAAGAATTCACCAATCATCTCTTGAAAAAGATCCCAAAAAGAAAACTCCTAGGAATATTATAGCCAAATTCCAGAGTTCCCAGGTCAAGGAGAAAATATTACAAGCAGCCAGGAAGGAACAATTTGAATATTGTGGAAACACAATCAAGATAACACGAGACCTAGCAGCTTCTACATTAAGGGATTGAAGGGCTTGGAATATGATATTCTGAAGGTCAAAGGAGCTAGGATTAAAACCAAGAATCACCTACCCAGCAAACTGAGTATAATGCTACAGGGGAAAATATGGTCATTCAATGAAATAGAGGATTTTCAAGCTTTCTTGATGAAAAAACCAGAGCTGAACAGAAAATTTGACTTTCAAATACAAGAAGCAAAGATGGAAAGATAAACAGGAAAAAGAAATCATAATGAATTTATTAAAGTTGAACTATTCACATTCCTACGTGGAAAAAACGATAATTGCAACTCATAAGACTTTTATCAATATGAGGATAATTGAAGGATATATATATATTTATTTATTTATTTATAGGAAGGTGTATGTGTATATAAATATATATGTGAGTGTGGGCATATGTGTGTTCATATATACATAAATAGAGGGCACAGGATGAGTCAAATATGAATGGATGATATCTAAAAAAATAAAATTAAGAGGAGAGAGAGAAATTTATTGGGAGAAGGAGAAAGGGAGAGATAGATTAGGGTAAAATATCTCATATAAAAGAGGCAAGGGAAAACTGTTACAATGGAGGGTAAGAGCAGGAAGGTGAAAGGGAATGGGACAATCTTACTCTCATAGAATTTGGCTTAAGGAGGGAATAGCATACACACTCAATTGGGTATCTTACCCTACAGGAAAATGGGGGGGGGTAGGCGATAATGGGGGAGAGGGTAGTTAGAAGGAAACATTTTTGAAAAGGGATAGTGTCAAAGGAGAAAATTACAATAAGTGGGGGGCAGGACAGGATGGAGGGATATATAGTTACTCTTACACAACATAACAAATATGGAAATGATTTGGGTACCTACACATGTACAACCTATATTGAATTTCTTATCTTCCCAGTGGGGACAGGTGAGGAGGGAAGAAGGGAAAAAATCTGAAACTCAAGGTTTTAAAAACATGTTTAAAAATTTTTTTTACATGCAATTGGGAAATAAGATATACAGGCACTGGGGTATAGAAATCCATCTTGCCGTACTAGAAAGTTATGGGGGACCATAGAGGAGGATATAAGAGAGAACAGATTGAGGGAAGGGGTATTCAGTAGGCTTGATATTTTGGGGTGGGGGTAGGGAAAAGATGGGGAGAAAAAACTATAACTCAAAATTTTGTGGAAATTAATGTTGAAAACTAAAAATAAATAAATAAATTTAATAAATTTTTTTAAAAGAATAAGAATGTTAGTGGGTAATAGTTTCTTATGGCTAATACCATGTATTTTTTCTAAGAATGTTATTTATGATAATTTATTGATGATAGCATTGACAACTTATTAATGCATATATAGTAGGAATATTTGCTGATGTAAGTTCTTCTTAATTATGTTTTTATCTCCATGGCATCTAGCACAGTTAATTGCACATAGATCCTTAAAGTTTGCTATTGAAATAATAATATGTTCTAGGTGAGATACCTGTTCTACCTGTATAGGGCTCTCATGAAGAGATGGGTCTTCCACTTGCAAGGGCAAACTGTTCTACAGCAAACCCATCCATGTGCTCTATGTAGTTTCCCTGGTTGTTCCCCATGCCTAGAATTCTCTCCCTTCTCATCTCCACCTCCTGGCTTCCCTGGCTTCTTTCAAGTCTCAGCTAAAATCCTACCTTCTCTTAGATATCTTTCCTGATTTCCCCTTAATGCTAGTGCTGTCCTTCTGAGATTATCTCCAACTTAGCCTGTCTATATCTGTTCATACTGAGTTGTTTTCCTGTCATTTTCCCCATTAGACTGTAAGCTTCTTGAGAACAGGGATTATTTTTGCCTTTCTTTGTATCCCCAATGTTTAGCATAGTGTCTAGTCTATAGAAACCTCTTAATAAATAATTAATGACTTGACTACATGCATCCTTGATCCCTTCTTTTCTCATCTTCTGTAGCAGATTGTCCCCATTATCATCCTCCCCCCCTTGAAATTTTCCCTCTTGGTTCCTTCGATCTTGCTTATAAACACATCTATATCTCTCCTATATTTAAAAGAACCATCATTTGATCCCACAATCCCCATCATCTTATGTTTCCCCTTTCCTTCTCTGCTGAAGTCCTTGAGAAAGCTACATACAATCAGCACCTCCACATCCTCTTCTCTTACTCTTTTTCTAAACATTTCTAAATATGCTAAGCATTTTGACTTCTGACTTCATTATTCAACTGAAATAGTACTTTCCAATGTTCCAGTGATGTCTTAATTGCCCAATCTAATAACCCTTTCTCAATGCTCATTCTTCTTGACCTCTCTACCACCTTTGGCACTATCACGCTTTTCTCCTGGATATTCTTTTCTCTTTAGGTTTTTGTGACATTCCTCTTTCCTAGATCCCCTCCTCCTGTCTCCCTTGCTGTTTCTTTATCAGAATCCCTACCACTAATTATGAGTGTCTGCCAAGGTTCTTTCCTGAGTCCTCCTCTCTCCTTCTTGCTTGGTGATCTCACCAGTTCCCATGGGTTTAATTATCACCTCTATTCAGATGATGTCCCAATCTATACATCTAGCCCTAACAGCTCATTCTCAAATCACCAGTTCTCTTTTAGATACCTCAAACTTGATGTCTTGTAGATATCTCAAATTCAACATGTCTAGAACAGAAGTCATTATCTCCCCTCACGTTCCCAACTCTCTCATCTTCTAAACTTTCCTATTACCAAAACACCACCATCCTCCCAGTTACCCTCACTTACATTCACTCCACATATCCAATATGATGCCAAGTCTTGTTTTTTTCTGCCTTCACATTTTTTTAATGTTTCTCTCCACTCACATACTACCATCTTATGCCTGGACTATTGCACTTCCTGCCTCAAGTCTCTCCCCTCTTTAATCCATTCTCAACTCAGTAGCCAAAATGATTTTCCTAAAGTAAAAGTCTGATTCTCCCTCACTCAATAAACCCCAGTGACTCCCTATTATTCCAATGATCAAATAAATGTAAAAGCTTCTGTTTAGCTTTTAAAGCTCTTTACAAATTGGACCCATAAGATTTTTCTAATGAAAAAAACTGATACCTCTCCATCCACTATATCATCCAGTGACATTGATTTTGTTGTTCTCTCTCTCCTACTGTCTCTTTTCACTGGCTGTCCCACATCCCTGGAATGCTTTCCCTCCTCAGCTCTGCTTCCTGGATTCCTCAACATTCTTCAAGACTCAGTTTGAACTCACATTCTGAAGGAAATATGGCCATAGGATTTTTTTGTATCTTGTTTTTCCCATTAGTATATGAAGTCCTTGAAGGCAAAGTCCATGGTTTTGTTTGGTTTTGTTTTTGTATTTTTCTTTGTATCTCAGTGTTTGTATCTTTCTTTGTATCTCAGTGTTTAACATTGCCAGTGTCTGGGATATAGTAAGTGCTTAACAAATGCTCTTAGAAGACATTGGCAGCTTCCCTGTCATTTACAATTTTAGAGGCTTGTCTGAATACATAGCCTGGAATAGAGAGGTTAATTGACTTACCCAAGGTCACACAGTCAGTATGTATTAGGAGCAGGGCTTGAACCCAGGTCTTTCTGGTTCTCAGGCAAACTCTCCATCTACTCTGACACATTGAATCTCTCTTCTCAGCGTGATTTGCATTAGTTATTTTAGATTAATGCATTTCCTGCTTGAAACCACCTAATTCTAAGTTTGTAAAACATTTTCAACTTTCAGGGCTCTGTGGATTTCACCTATGTAGGTAACTCCTGCCACAGGAACAGATTGCAACCTTCTCCATGCCATAGTAAATGTGTTCCTGAGTTTCTATAGCTAAAAAATTCATACACCTGGTGGCCAGACTCCTGATAATGAGCATCTCTAGATTTAAGTAAGTAGCTTCTTAGAGAGAAGGCACATAGTCCAAACCCAATCCCATTCTTGAAGCCTTGATAGAACCTTTGATAGCATGCTTTTGAGGAATCTAGGGTTTCCTCCCCATCACAATGAGGCAGTAGAGAACTCTAATGGAAGGATTTAATAAATTAAAATAAATTCCACACCCTAGGATGAATATATTCAAAGCCAATATTCAGGACCGCTACGATCTATGTAATGGTTTGTAGCTTCCTAGCAGTGTATTTGAGGAGAGAGTAATCAAAAGAGGCACTATCTGTGTGAGAACAGGATTGTCTTATGGTAATAGCCAAATTTCCAGTTGAGTAAATGAGTACAAACTCATTTATCATCTTGATAGCTTATATTAGTTCAGTGGAGCAGATAAACCATTCCTATTCCCCATGTCAAATTTTTAGTCCTTAAAAAAATTTTGACCAGTTGCAAAATCTGAAATATTTACTACTACCATCCATCTTTATCGTGTTTTTTTTTTCCATATTTCTTCTCTCCTTCTGCTCCCCATATCACTTGGCTAAGAAAACGCATCACTCTGCAGTTTTCCACCAAAACTAAATTCCTACAAAAGTAGACCATAGAGAGAGAATTCTGGGAAATTTCTTTCTGACCATTTCCTGATTGTCTTGCCTTCTTTTGGGTCTTGTAGATGGACATAGTAGTTTATGGTGTTGTCTCGATCTATAAATTTGATTTTCTTTCATGTTCTTGCCAACATTACCTTCCCCCCTCCTTTCCATCTTCTTTCTCTTTTTTAATTATAAGACTGGTTTATTCATTCAAATACTTCCCTCGATATGATCCACTCTTTCTTAATTACCTGGGTCATCCTTGTCACTTTCCCTTTCAGATTTTGTTCCTCTTCTCCACCTTTGATTTGCTGAGCATTCTTAGGGAAATCATCTAGATTTTCTCTGCCTCAATTTCCTACCTGCAAAACATAAGTTAATTAGGTTGATTACATGATAATTAGGAAACCCCCCAGGACAACTTAAGCTTCTTGGGCACAAGAACTATTGTTTGTGCCTCGGCATCTAGAGCAGTGCCTCCTACATAGTAGACATTTAACAAATGCTTGTTACATTGAATTGAATTGAAAATACTTGTAACTTGTCCTGAAAAATCTAATAAGTAGAGTTAAACCTGTCCACAATGTAGACAGATGTTGCTTGAATAACATCCAGTACACATATGTGAGATCTACAGCTTGATGTTAGTCATGGTGACAATGAACAATGTTCTATTTCTATATATTTTTGTCTTCCCATGTTGCTACAACTCCCAGCTATTTAGGACTTTTCAAATGAAATGAGCAGATCGCTCCTTTATGGGTAATAAGTCTCCCTTTCCATCTGCAGCTGGATACTTCAGTAGCATGGCAAGTTGGGAATGAGACTTTGGAAGAGGGGGAGACATGATGCCTAATTTCTACTCTTCTGTCTCTTCCGAATAGGACCATCCCTAGCCCTGTACCAGTGCTCAAAACACCCTCTTTAGGAGGGGCAAGGTCGATCTCATTTTCATCTGTGAATCCCCAACACCTAGCACTGTACTTGGCAAATCATAGAAGTTTTAAATAAAGATGCTGGATAGATTGATTACCCAGACTTGCCATCAGTCTCATTTGGGGCATCACAGCAGGGCTGCGGGAGAAAAGGAATCAAGGCTTCGGAGCCAAATGGTTCAGGCCCTAAACCACTTTTGTCCCAAGGTCTTGCAAAGTACAAGACCTCCCCCTGGTCTGAAGAATGGTTTGCATTCGTTGTTGGCAGGCCTGAGAAAAGGACTCAGCCAGGGTTCCTGCGGCTCATTATGTTAATCTTCTCCCATCAAGGTCCTGACAATGTCATTTGTTGATTGAATTGACATTGGCAGCAAAGCCTGTAGGGTTGAGGTTTGGGATTTTTTTTCTCCTTTGTGTCTTAAATGAGAAGTACAATCTGGTTCCAAACACTTTTTTTTTCTGGGCAAGTTACAGTGTCTTGACCCTTTTGTGCAAAAATGAATGTATGATGGCTCAGAAAGTTTATTTTTTTTTTGGAAGCTTATTATGCTTCCTTAATATTCAAAGTAGTTAATAAAAACACTGAAAACAGGTTTTTTTTAAAGTATAAATTGGATGCTCTGGAGTGGGCATATAATACTTTTAAAAGTTCCCTGTTAATTTTTTTTTCAATTAGATAAGCAAACACAGAGATTGAAGATCACAACCAAACTGAAAAGCCAGTTCTTAAGGGAAACCTTAGCTTTTGCATTTAATTAGACTTCAATTGCTCTCCTTAAAAAGGTCACCTAAAATTGGAAAAGGCAATTGATTCCAATTACAACAATCTAACATTTGCTGATTTTTTTTCTAATGATTATTTTCTCACATTTACTCAGATTCATTCTCCCCTGCTGCCAGCAGGTCAGCAAACAGACTGAAATCTGGGGCCTTTAAGAAACCAGACAATCATTTAAACATTCATTATTCATCATGGGAAAGGATTAAACAGACCTGCTAGCCTTGCTGGGTGCAAATTGTTTATACTGCTGTACAGGTGCCTATTCCCCATTGCCAGCCCCTGGAAAGATGTGAACATAAAGATGATTTGAAATCAGAAGATCTAGGCTGAGTCCTAAGTACCCCAGTAACTGGCTGTGTTATCACCTCCATCAGGGGATTAAAGTGCTTACCAGCTGGAAGCCCAATATATATGCATGCACTTTATAGGAAGGAGAACCAGGGAGATAAAGGGCTGATCAAACCAGGTGCCTCAATGAGCTGCACTGGGAAGGGAGCCCAGGCTCAGAACCAGGAGTAGAGCTGGGTGGTCCAAGGAAAAGGCTGAGGTTCCAACTTTCCAACTAGAGGGTGTGTGTGTGTGTGTGTGTGTGTGTGTGTGTGTGTGTGAGAAGTGGGCATTGCCATGCCAACAGAGGTAGTCCAAAAGTTCAAGTGTGTTGAATTCTAGGCCTGTCCACCACTTGTCACTGCCTGACAACCAAATGTTCTTTAAAGGTATACTGTCAGACAGATGTTGGGACCAGAGCATATGTGATCTTGCAGAAAGTCAGGCTTGTTTTTCTCATCTCTAAATTGGAGCTAGTAATGCCTTCTCTTCCTAATGCATAAGTTTTCTTTCAAGTACTTGATATTCAATTGAAAAATTAAATTAAAATTAACTTATTTAAAAATTCAATTTAAAAATGTCCATGTTATAGAATATACACACACACCCCTACACACACACACATATACATTGGGGAATTGGTTAGAAAATGACCTCTGAGCTAAGAATTCCTCGGGTCAAGTCCAGCCTCAATACCTTTCTACTGTGACACTGGATTAAATCATATACTCTTGCAGTGGTTCATTGGAAGGGATTTAGCAGCTACACAGAATAACTTATACCCAAATAGAATCCCTACTGTCACATACTATCCAGCCTTTCCTTGAAGACCCCCAAGGAAGAGGATCCCACTCCCTCCAAGGCAGCCCATTTTACTTTTAGTCAGCTTTAGTCATTGGGAGGGGGCAGCAAGGTGGTACAATGGATAGAGCACTGGGCCTAGAGTCAGAAAGACCAGCATTCAAATCTGACCTCAGATACTAACTGCATGACCCTGGGCAAGTCACTTAATCCCTTGCTTGCATAAAACTGGAGAAGAAAATGGCAAAACACCAATATTTTTGCCAAGAAACCCTTCCAGCCCCTGTACAGTTGGTCCATGGGGTCATAAAGAGTTGGATACAATCGAAACAATTGAATAACAACAACAACAACAAAAATCATTAGGGGAGTTTTTCTCAACAGCAAGTCTAAATTGGCCAGTTTCCACCAGTTTCTCCTGGTTCTATACGAAGTGCTTCTTAAACTGTGGTCCACAATCCCATATGGGGTCCCGGAAACTCTAGCAACAGTAAAAGGTTCCTGAATGCTCAACAGCCAACTGCAGAGTGAATTCGAATAAATGTCATTCCATTTATAATTTCCCAGTTCTTCTCAAAAGACCAGTCCAGAATCCTTTGTTTAGACAGAAAATATGAAGGACCTAGAAGAGATGGAGTGGGTACCAACATCAGACCAAAGCAAGACTTCACTGCAGCTGTGGTTCTGAACACAAAGCATGCGCACTTCACCCTGCATGTGCTCTCAGGCCATGTAATTCCAAGAAGGGCTTCCAAAATTTGAAAAGGGGTCCAAAGTGGAAAAAGTTTAAGAAGCCCTGCTCTAGGGAGACAAACCAAGTCTAATCCTTCTACTACAAGATAAATCCATCAAATACTCTTGTGTTTAAAAAAGATCATAAAAAATGATCTTGTGCAGTCTCCCCACTCCAGTTACTTCTTCTCTATGCCATATAATCCCAGTTCCTTCAGTTGATCCTCACATGGGATGAACTTTCGGGCCTTCATGATCTTGGCTGCTATCCTCTGGACCCCCTTCTTAACTGTGGGGCCCAGAACTAAACATGTTCTAATGTCTGAAGAAGATACAGCACCATGGGACTATCACCTCCTTCTTCTTAGAGGCATAGGCCTTTCAGTACAGGCCAAAATTCCAAATTCAGGGTGACTCCTACCACATGCCACAGTTTATCTGTAATGAGTGATGGACCATAGCAGGAATGTCTCTAGGCTATTTAAGGCTATGCCAGCAGAGCACCAGTTCCATTAGATAAAAAGGCTCTAAGTATAAGTAATATAAGTAATGTTCTAGACCAAAAGTCTATTTTCCAAGAACTAATCTAGCTAAGTTGGGGAAGACATCAGGAGAAAATTGGCAGAAGGATAATAGACTTTTTTCAGCCTTAGAAACTCTCAAAGATATCCTGAAGATATAGAAGAATTCTAATCTTTACTTGTCAGGAAGAATACACAACAATGAAATCATAGATCCTTGAAATATAATAAACATCTCTCTTCCATTAATTTCTAGAAATTTATCAAGGCAATTGTGATGTTGAATAAGGAAGGGGTTTTAAAATGTCTCTCCACTTGGAGGTTCTCAGAGAGATCTGGGTGATAGATCAAAATAACTATCATTACAACTAGTCATTGTAGAATGGGAAGTGTGGCTGGAGGAATGCAGCAGCATGGTATTCAAAAGGGGGTAAGAATGTTTAGGAATCTGTGCTGTGACTCTCCTTGGCCTCCTGCCTTCATGCCTATTAAGCAGCCAAGATATATTTTCCCTGAGCCCTTCTGTATTCTGAAGAGGGAAGCCCTCTAAGCCCTATGGCTGAATCATAGACGAACTAAATCACTTCAATTACTTTAAATTATGATGTCAGTTTAGTTTATAGGAGAAAATGTAAAAAACAAAAAAAATGTTTTAGACCAAAAGGTATAGTATGATTAGAAAATCTCAAATATGATTTAAGTGATAGTTTAAATCAATGCAATGCCTTGAGCATAGTGGGTCCTTAATAAATGTTTATTCAGTTGAATTGAATTTTGTTGATTCACATAAATGTAAAAATAGCCATTTTTAAAAACTAGTTTAAAAGCAAGTATCCCACAACAACTCTCAAGACCTGTTCTCTCCATTGCCCCTAAAATTAATTGAATCACATCAGTACCTCTTAGCTACAGATTTAGTCATTCTGTTACTTTTGGAAATTTGATGAAATTAGCTTGGTACTGCAGCTTAGACGGTGCCTGAGCTGTCATGTTACCAGAAGTGCCTCTGAAAGGGAAAGGGTAGCTACATTAGAAATGGAGGAAGAGATAGGAAGGGCATCAAAGTGGCCACTGTTACTAATGGTATTGCACTAACCTTGCTAAGGACAGAAGAACCAGTCATAGGTCCAATGCCTTGAAGACCTAGATCTGTCAACACACCAGCCCTGAAGAGTTTATCTGCAAACAACTCCCAGGGCAATTGTGAATGATTATTATAAGATGACCCAATTTCAGCAGGAAGAATCTACTGCTTTCCAAAGTCTACCGCTAATCAGCTCTGCATGCCTGACAGTTTGCTCTCTGGAGTCCAAAAGACTGAAAGAGGTAATCATCATGGGACCATTACCAGCAGCAGAAGAAAGAAAGGGTCCCATTAGGATTTCATTCCAGAGCTTGCCATATTTGAATCATTACCTGAAAATCCTGAGGGGAATGTGTAACTCAAAGGCAGGAGGCCTTTGTAACATGCCATTCCATTTATAATTTCCCAGTTCTTCTTGAAAGATCAGTTCAGAATCCTTTGTTTAGAAAGAAAACATGAAGGACCTGGAAGAGATGGAGGCAGTACCAATGTCAGACCATAGCAAGACTGTGAAATTGGGGAAGCTGGCTTCCTTAGCCACTTCTCTTCATCTGTGGCTTCTCTTCTCTCACGACAATTTTCTTCTCCCCCCTTTTCCCCATTCTTTTCTGTTTCATAGCAAGATAGCCTACTTGTATAACTCTGCACAAGTCCCTTAACCTCTCTGAGTCTTAGGGGTTGGCTTCGATATGGGGTTCTTCACCTTTTTTGTGTGAGGACCTCTTCTCAGAATGTTTGTTGTCTATATTTACAATGGAAGGAGATGCTCAATTTTAAATGTATTTTTCCTATTCAAGTTCATAGATCTCCTCACCCCCTGAAATCTACCCATAGATTCCCAAGGGGTCTGAGGTTAAGATCCCCTGGTCAGTAGATAGAGGTCCTTTCTAGCTCTAAATCTTATTTTCATCTGACCAATTCAATTTACAAAAATTGCAAATTAAATGATAGAATTTAATATGTTACCTTTCCTGGGGTTATTCTTATTTTATCAATGGAAAAAAAATGAATTTTTCAACGTGGCATTTCAGGTACCAAAAATGTTTAGCTGTGACTTTGTGTTTCTATAAAATAGAATCATAAAATTTCAGAGTTGCAAGTCCCCAAGGAGACCATCTGGTCTAGCCCTTACTTGAATAAGAATCATCTTTATATCATGTCTGACAGCCTATTCTTGTAGACCTCGAAAGACAAATAACCCTATAACCTCCTGAAGTAGTCCATTCCACTTTTGTAATGCTCTGATTATTAGGGAGTCTTTTTACAAAGTGTTGACCCAAATGTATCTTTTCCCAACTTCTACCCATTTCTCCCTATAGGTTTGTCTTCTGGAACAAAACAAAACAATTACAATCCTTCTTCCACATGATAGCCCTTTAAAAGATTTAAAGTAACGGTAATGGTCTTCTTAAGTGTTTTCTCCTCTAGGCTAAAAATTTAAAGTTCTTCAATTCAATCAAAAAGCAATTATTAAATACCTGCTGTGTGCCAGCAACTATGCAATGTTATGAGGGATACAAAATCATAAATGAAACAGTCTATATCCTCAGGGAACTTGCATTCTTTTTTTTTTTCTACTTCCATATTTTTAAAATTGTTTTAACAAATGCTTTATTAACTTCTGGTTTACATCATTCATTTCCACCAGATTTTGAGTTATGATTTTTTCCTCATTTTTCCCCTACCCAGCCCAGAATAGCAATCCCACAAGATATCCCCTCATCCAATCTGTTCTCTCCCATATCTTCTCCCATACCCCCTTCAAATTTACCATTAGGGCAAGGTGAATCTCTATGCCCCAATGCCTGCACTTCTTATCTCCCAATTACATGCAAAATAGCATTAATGATAGTATTTATATGTATTTGAAACATTTAATTTAAAAACTTCAAATTTCAGATCCATTCCCTTCCTCCCTTGTCACCCATTCCCTCTGGGAAGATAAACAATTCAGTATGTGTTGTACATGTATAGCTATGCAAAACATTACCATAGTAGATATAATGTAAAAGACTGCTTATATTTCCCTCCCACCCATCCCACCCCCAACCTGGTCCATTCCCTCCTTTGATCCTGTACCTCTTCTAAAGTGGGAACTTCCAACCTCTCCTCCCTGCCCCTGAATGCCCTTCCCTCCATCATCCTCCCTCTCATCCCCTTCACCCTTACTCTCCTGCAGGATGAGTATGTATGTCATTTAGTATGTATGTCATTCTCTCCCTGAGCCAAATTCAATGAGAATATGGTTTTGCCTTTTTGCCTTCCTGTTCTTCCCCTCCCCTGCACCCACTTCCTCTTGCCTCTTCTACATGAGATAGTTTATCTTACTGTGTCTCTCCCCATCTCCTCTTGCCACTTTCCTTTCTCACCTCTTAACTTCATCCCTTAAGTATCATCCTTTCCCACCAAAATCAACCTGTGCCCTCTATCCATGTATACCTGTAAACATATATACACACATTCACATATGTATTCATATGCCCATATACCCTTCTTCAATTATTTTCATAATGAGAAAGGTTTCATCAGTCACAGTTGTTGTTTTTCCATGTAGGAATGTAAATAGTTCAACTTTGATAAGTTCCTTTTGATTTCTTTTCCCTGATTACCTTCTCAAGCATCTCTTGCTTCTTGTGTCTGAATGTCAAATTTTCTATTCAACTCTGGTTTTTTCCTCCAGAATGCTTGAAAGTCCTCTATTCCACTGAATGACCATATTTTCCCATGAAACAAAATACTCAGTTTTGCTGGGTAGGTGACCCTTGGCTTCAATCCCAGCTCTTTTGCCCTCTGGAATATCATATTCCATGCCCTTCTATCCCTCAGTGTAGAAGCTGCCAGGTCCTGGGCTATTCTGATTGTGTTTCCACAATATTGAAATTGTTTCTTCCTGGCTGCTTGTAGTATTTTCTCCTTGATCTGGGAATTCTGGAACCTGGCTGTATTATTCCTAGGAGTTTTCTTTTTGGGATCTTCATTCAGGAGGTGATCTGTGGATTCTTTCAACCTCTATTTTGCCCTCTGGGTCTAAAACATCTGGGCAATTTTCCTTGAGAATTTCTTGAAGGATGGTTTCTAGGTTCTTTCTTTGATATGGCTTTCAGGTAGTCCAATAATTTTTAAATTATCTCTCCTGGATCTATTTTCCAGGTCAGTGGTTTTTCCCATGAGATATTTCAGATTGCCTTCTATTCTTTCATTTGTTTGGATCTGTTTAACAGCATCTTGATTTCTCATAAAGCCATTAGCTTCCATTTGCTCCAGTCTAACTCTGAAGGAATGAATCTCCTCAGTGAGCTTTTGAGATTCTTTTCCATCTGGCAAATTTGGCTTTTTAAGGCATTCTTCTCCTCATTGCCTTTCTGAGCCTCTTTTGCCATTTGAGTTAGTCTATTTTTTAAGGTGTTATTTTCCTCAGTCAGGCTGTTGACTCTCATTTCATACTTTTCCTGCATCCTTCTCATTTCTCTTCCCAATTTTTCCTCCACTTCTCTTATTTGGTTTTTAAAATCCTTCGTAAGGTCCTCTATGGCCTGTAACCTGCTCATATTTTCATTTGGGGCTTTTGGTGCAGGATTTCTGACCTCACAGTCCTCCTCCTGTTCCATGCTTCGATCCTCTTTGCCCCCCAAATAGAAGTCTAATGTTGAATTTTTCTGTTTAATTTGTTTCCTTTGCCTAGGCATGTTGCCACTTAATTACTTGACTTTTGGGCTTGTTGCCACAGTAGGACTCTGCCACCAAACAGGGGAGCTTCCGTCCCAAACGTTGGGGTCTTCACAACTTCTGGAGGTATTAGTTGGGTGGCCTCTGTGAAGCCTCCACACATTCTGGCAAGCTGTATACTCACCCCAAGAGCTCCACCCCAGACTGCAATCCAGCTCCAGGGAGGTTAAAGCAATTACCCCCCAAAACTGATTCCTGGATCTCCCTACAGTTTGCAGAGCAGGAGTTGAAGCTGCAACTGAAGCTGCAAAATGGCTTGTGTGCCATGTCCCCTCAGCTACTTCTCACCCCCAGGGGAAGAAGCCTGACGTGTTCCCCAAATACTGGTCCCAAAGTCCATAGGGCACTACCCTCTCACTTTGTCCTAGGCACATATGTGTTGATAATTCTGGAATCGCCACAGTTGCTGGTGTTCTGGGGTCCCTCCAGCTAGCTGCTGGACCAGCCGCCCTGGGGCTAAAACCGTTCATGGGGGCCTGGGCTCAGCTCCTAGAGTGCTGCACTGGCTGCTCCTTGCAGGGCTGCTGTGCTGTCCTCAGTGGGAGGTTAGCTTCTCTGTGTCGTTTTGTGGGTGCTAGAGCTCCAGAAGTTGTTCAGAGTCCCCTTTTACATGATTTTGAAGTTGTGTGTCGGGAACTTGCATTCTAGAAGGGGAGGTAACATGTACACATCTAAGTAATATGTACAAAACAATTTGGAGGAAAGGTAGTAGAAGATGGAAAAGGTTTGAAAGGCATTAGGTAGGAAGTGACATTTTAGCTAAGCTTTGAAAGGAACTAGGGATTCTAATTTTTCATCCTCATATGGCTTGGTTGGGGGACTTTCTCACCATTATGTTCACTTTTGTTGATCAATAAACGTTTATTAGGCACCTATTATACCTGTATGCTTGATTTCTCATCCCACAAACACCCACCTAAGACTTTACATTTGTTCCTATTTCATTTCATTTTTTTTAAGGTTTGGACCATTTTTCTAGGCTGAGCCCACTTCTGTGATCTGTCTTATTTGCTGTCACTCCCAGATTCAAATCATCCATAAATGTGATAAACAAGCCATCTATGCCTTCATCTAAAACTTTAATGAAATTAAAAAAAAATTGAACAGGGAAAGATCTAAGACAAAATGCTGGTGGATTCCACTAAAGGCCTCCCTCCTGATTGATGGTGATCTATTAATCACTATTCCTTGGGTATAGTCATTTAGCTAGTTCCAAATCTATCTAACAGTACCATCATCCAGTTGACATACTTGTTTTGTCCAAAAGATTTTCGTGGCTAAAGCCTTGTTGAAATCCAAACAGATAATTTTTTTCTGGCATGGTCCTAATCAACCAGTCAAAGAAGGAAATTAAGTTAGTTTGGCAAAATATATTCTTGGTAAACCTATGCTGGCTCTTAATGATCACCATTAAGCTCTGAGGTCCCTTTTAGTCTTCTAATCTACTCAGAAGATCCATTAGGGAAGAAATATGTCCAAGTTTAATCCAGAATGGATTAAATTAAACTCACTCATTTGTGGTTTCTCTGACATTTTGGACCAGCTAAGAATCTGAGGCCTGCTTCAAGCCTACTTAGAATCTGTCTCTGTGAGGGATGAAGGAAAATAAAGGAAAAGGGTGAGAGGTCTAGAGATACTTTCTTCCCTGAACTGAGTAAGCTGGGGTATTCTGTGGGCTAAAAGCACTGTTTAGTGTAATCATCATGACCTATAAAAGTTGATCTAAATATAGGCTAAAGTAATACCTGTGGCATTGTTAAAATTCAAAGCAAACTGGATGTACCCCAACAACTTTTGTCACATCCATAAATGTAAAGGATCTCAATAGTAATGCGGTTTCCCTGGACATTATACACCCATCTGAATTACCCTGAACTACTAAATTGACAGCCTAAGTGTGGAATATTCAATGATAGATTCAGAGGGAGACTATGGAGCCAAGTGGGAAAGTCTCCTATTTCCTGTTTCTTAGCTGCTGCTGGGCAGACTGTTAATGTGAGAGATACTTTGAATGAGGGACATAGTGATCTTTCAAGCTATACTATAATTCTTTGGAAATTATATATTTAGTAGCTGCAGCTTTGCATAGAAAACATAACACAGACTGGGGGACTTTGATTTACATAGGCAAACATACTCAGTAACTTTGCTTCAACTACATTATGTCTACATAGTAGACAAAGAACCCTAGGAGACATCTGTTCTGTTCTCAGCTTTATCACCAACTTAGTGACCTTAGGTGAGACATTTATTCATTTCTCTTGCCTCGTCTCCTCCATCTGTGTCCCTTACATATTTTACAGGAACACTGTGTGTGAGAACAAAGTCTGCAAAGCATCTCGAGCTTCTTTGAAATAAATGACATTAAGAAACTGTGAGACACTATTATGCTTGTTAACATGGCCATTGTGTTTGGCTCTGGTTCTATAGGTTAATATGGATTTCGTGAACACATTTAGAAGTGCATTTGGATTTTTTGAAGTGGCTAGTGCATTTTCAATAATCTCAGTATAAGGAGGACAGTGACCTGGCTGTAACTACAGGAATGTGAAGTAAAAGTCACAAGTTCCACTGTTACTTGTGGTCCTTGAATGATGTCTAGTCTAATTTGAATTGCTAGCTATTTGGGGCATAGCAGGAGGTAAAAGAAATTTTATTCTTTCAACCTAAATATCAATTAAGCCTGACGGTAGAGGGAGAGATTTCTGCTAAGAGGAAGTAAGGTTGCTGGAAAAAATAAATCTTTTCATTTCTTATTTTGGTTTAGTCTAGCATAGAGATCCACTGGTAGGGCTTGGAACTATGCATTTGAAATAATAAAAAGGAATCCCTGATCTGCTAAGTAGTGAGGGGTCCATGTTACCTCAAAAAGAAAAGTTTCACCAGCCTGCTGGAGTTGGAGAGATGACCTCTAAGGTCCCTATGATTCTATATATTTTATAGCCCCATCCTTAAACATCTGAGACCAAAACATGTTCCACTTATTCTTCAATAGTTGGGATTTTAGATTAAATTATTTGGATAATGAATTCAAGGCTCCATTTTGCCTTGGTATACTTAGAAACTATTTTTCTACTTCATTTGTTTAAGCAATAGATAGCAAGTCAATTATGCTCTCTGCAAAAAGGAAGAAGCGTCAATATATACTTGTTGGATTAAAATAGTTTAATCCAAAACTTCAAGAATTCATTTAAATTTGGAATAGGATTCAGTTTCTATTTGGGACAAGCAAACCAGTAACTCATGGTGCTCCAGTTAGCAGTCTTTATACTAGAAGATGGAAGGGAACAAACATGTATTATATACCTACTATGTGCCAGGCTGGGTAGTTAGGTGGCACAGTGGATAAAATGCTGGGCCAGATGTATGACCCTTCGCAAGTCACTTAACCCCCATTGTCTTTGTTTTGGTCTTTTTTTGGAGGGGGGAAGGCAGGGCAATTGGGGTTAAGTGACTTGCCCAAGGTCACACAGCTAGTAAGTGTTAAGTGTCTGGAGTTCAAATCAGCTGTAGATCCTCCTGACTCCAGGGCCAGTGCTCTATAACCGCTGTTATCTTACAGAAGAAAAAGCTATGGAGAGCTTCTCCCCTATCAGACTATGAACTCTCTGAGTACAGAGACCATCTTTTGCTTTTCTTTGTATCCTGATGGCTTAGCATCATACCCAGCACAAAGCAGGTGATAAATAATTGCTTTTTGATCAATTGCTTGGTACTTTTGTGGAGGGAGTATTCACTCTAATCATTCTTTATCTACAAATTCTATGCTACAAAGAGATATTGGAGTAAGACTTGAATGGAGAAGGAAGGCATAACCTCCAGTAAAATTTGTGGTTCTTTTGTCAGAATGTTTATATGATAAGCAGCTAGGTTGCATGGTGGATAGAGTGCTAGGCCTGGAGCCAAGAAGACCTAAGCTCAAATTTGGCCGCATACACTTAGGGTGACCCTAGGTGAGTCACTTAACCTTTATCTGCCTCAGTCTCCTTACCTGTAAAACTGGCATAATAATAGAGCTGACCTCCTAGGGTTGTTGTGAAGAGCCAAGGAGATTATAAAACTTCAAAATAAGCAATGCAATTATTTTTTCTATTTGGTCTCCTAGGGATTGAGTATACCTAATAGTATGAATTATATTGAAAAATGTTTTCACCAATCAAAAACAACAATTCTTTGTAACTACAATTTCTAAGAATGCCCTGGTCTGATAACTAATTTAGGAACTCAAAATGATCAGTTTCCTCATTTGTATGAAGAGGTTGGACCAGCTCTAAATGTATGGCCCTGTGATCCTGCTAACAGTTCTAATTCCAACATGCCTCTTACTAGGGCTCAATAATTATTAAAAGGATGCAACACTACGAGAGGTTGGAAATTCTGCACCTCCAAGTTATTAAGGTTTCAGGAATTAAGTCGAGGTCCAAAACATATGGGTCTGCCAACACCAGAAAAGATTTGTTTCACTATCATTTAGGCCAGGGAAGTAAGAATGTTTCCAGGTTTAAATTAAATTAAAGACATTTAAATTAAAGATAAACTAACCAAATTAAAAGCATAGATTTTATACACACACAAACACACACAAACACCTTACTGAGACAGACTTTTAATGCTCTCCAATTTTGAATATAATAATTTCTTTATTTTGCGAGGTTAAATTCTTTATTATAAAGTATAAATCTTTAGGACAAGGAAAGGGGTGAGGGATAAAATGTAGGTGATGTAAAAACAAAACATATTAATAAAATATGTTTTTAAAAGAATTGCTGATTTCTCTAAAATCTTAGGAAACTTCCCTAAGAATTAAAGATAAACTTTTCCTTGTAAAAATTCTACTCCTTTTACAAAAGAATTTCAATACTCAGTGCTACAATATGATGTTCTTCACTCCTGAGATAACAGAAAAGGTAAGGAGAAAAAGGTGAACATAGTACATATTCTGCCCCACTCATCCTCGTTTCTGAAAGTATACAAATTTCCTCACCACCAGAGACAGCATTTTGGAAATTTATGAACATATGTAAAAAAGGGAGTTGTATCTAGACAGTGAGTATTATTTTGAATGGAGCCTAGCATTTGGGAGCCATTGTTGATGTTTAATAAATGGTGAAATTGCAGTAGAGGCAGGGACAGTTTGTAACCATTGTGTTGTTCCTTGCTGTGGTCAATGGACTGGCTTCTTCTGAGTACTTCTGGGACAGTTCCAAAATGACTTTTATCGTCCCATAGGATGATAAATGGGTTTACTATGTTACCACTTTCAAAAAAAAAGTTTTCCTTTGGACCTTGTGAAGAAGTCTAAGCCATGCCAATCCCATGGGATTCTTATTGTTGCTCTGAACAAGATCTATTTTTATTTTAATTCTATGGGAACTACACATAATTTATGTGTTTGTCATACCTAGAATTTCCAATGCCATTTGCTAATTTCGAAATAAATACATTTTTTAGATTGTGGTGACTGAGTAGGAGGAAGACTGTCAAAAAACTCCAATGGGCCCAACATTCTAAAGTTTGGAAAAAAAACAAACAAATGAACAAACATGTGAGTTTAGTGTTTGCTTTCTGTTTTCATTTATACATTTAAGCCAAATGCATGTACTTTAAATACATACCTGCAAGAACAGGTATTTTATTTACCTTAATGGGGGCCCTGGACTAGACGACAGCAGAGTCCAATTGCTGGGTTATAAAATGGAAAAGATGCAAACTTTGACATGGTCAGGTCTTCCTTCAAGACCATAAGGGATTTCAGATTTATATTCTCCTCAAAAGAATGAAAGTGGCAGCTGATAGATCAGTTTTTAAAGCAGGAAGTTTTAAAGCAGGAAGCCCAGTTTTTAGTTGCTGCCTCAGATATACATTAGCTAAGTGACCGTAGGCAAATCACAGCCTCCTTCTGTTTCAATTTTCTCATTTGTAGAATGAGGAGGTTGGCCTCTAAGGGCCTTTAAGAGGCTCAGTGGCCTTTAGGATTCCTTTCCACTATAAATCTGTGATCCTATGAGAAAATCTTAAAGGGCAAGAATATAAGGAAAACTAGCTGGGTGAATCATTAATTTAGTCCCGGAAGTTAAGGGGGAAAAACCCCCCAACTTCAATGGAGAAAGAAATTCAGAGCAGTCCACAAATGGTGGAGGCACCAGGGAGAAAACATGGATTTGGAAAACATGAATTGCTTGCATATTAGCATAGTATACCCCTGGACAAGCGACTTAAACTCTCAGTTTTCTAGGCTACACTCTGGGACTATAAATTGCAGAAAAGGTGCTGACCTGGCCCTTGATAGAAGAAGTTTCTCATCCGGGAGTTCCCTCTCTCAACTACAGCAAAGAAATAAAGGTGTGTTGTTATTGTTGTTTCTTAATGTAGCTGAAACTGAGATCATAAATACTTGGATTAAGCCTGATGTGAACATAAACTCCAAGCCTAAGGCATGGGAAAATGTTAGCATAATCCTAAAGTCGGTTGGTGATCTTAAAGAAAATATACTATTTGGTGACACCATTTTCCTCCAGAAGAGATGGGTATATCCACTTAGAGGGAATATCTAAGTACATCTGTTTTTGGTGAGGGTGTGTGTGTATATATGTGTGTGTGTGTTGTGTGTGTGTGTGTGTGTGTGTGTGTGTGTGTTCTCTTAGCTCAAGGAGGAATTCCTACATGAAGAAGAAACTGCCTTGGTAAACATGGGAAAAAAAACAGTGAAAGTTTACACAGGCCTAATGAGTTTGGGAAACTACTAGAAAGATTGGATTAAATCAATAGCTACTGTATGTATAAAAGTGTGAGAGCTATCTCTATAAACAGAGTCAATAAACCAACAAATAAATTGCTTAATATGACTTTAGAGGGAAATAAGCAATTTAGGATTATAATTTTTAAGCTGGAAGGGACCTTTGAGGTCATCTAGTCTAACCCTCTCATTTTCGTGATGAGGAAAATTAAGGTCAGGGAGGTTATGTCACAATTGTCCAAAGTCACAAAATGAATGGTGGGCCAGGAATTCTAAAATTGGTTCTCTGACTGGTCTGAGTATGTTCTCTTCCCACTGTCTCATGATGTTTCCATTAAGTTTGAGAGAACGACCTTTTTGCCTAACATATCTCTCTTAACTTATCTCCTGAAATTGCTCTAACAAGTGGACACCATTTTTTTTAAGCAATTGGGGTTAAGTCACTTGCTCAAGGTTACATGGCTAGTCATTATTTATGTGTGGGTGCTCATTTTCTGAGGCCGGATTTGATCTTGGGTCATCCCAACTCTGAGGCCGGCGCTCTTACTCACTGTGCCACCTAGCTGCCCCTTTTAGGGCAACTGGGGTTAAGTAACTTGCCCAAGGTCACACAGCTAGGTTTTTGTTTGTGTGGGTTAAGTGTCTGAGGCCAGATCTGAACTCAGGCCCTTCTGACTCCAGAGCCGGTGCTCTACTCACTGTGCCACCTAGCCACCCCTTTATTTTATTTTATTTTATTTTTGGACACCATTTTCCATCCCATGGTGATCAAATCAATTCATGATGAATGTTGATGAAGAACTGATTAGGTGCCAGGCACTGGGCATAGGAAGACAAAAACGAATCACCAATCTCTGACTACTACACAAGATTGTTGTGAGAATCAAGAATATGCTTGTACAAGTGCCAAACATCATCTAGAAAGAGTCATAGAACTTCAGAGTTAGAAGAAACTTTCTAGTTAATTTTATCCAAGCTCTCACTCAAAACATGAATCCTGACTATAACCTCCTTCTCAAAGGGTCACCCATCCTTGGCTTGAATATCGATTGTACAGGAAATTTGCTACGCACCCAGATGGTCTCTTTCAGTGAGGGATAGATAGCTCAAATGGTTGGGAATTTTTTTTTCTTACATTGAACTAAAATCAGCATCCCTGAACTTCCTTTAAAACTTTCAGCAATATGCTGAACATATTGTTGCATATTAGCATAGTATACCCCTGGACAAGTGACTTAAGCTCTCAGTTTTCTAGGCTACACTCTGGGACTATAAATTGCAGAAAAGGTGCTGACCTGCCCCTTGATAGAAGAAATTTCTCATCTGGGAGTTCCCTCTCTCAACTACAGCAAAGAAATGAAGGTGTGTTCAACAAAAAGGTATTCTGTGTTAGTTTCTGGAGATCCCAAATTGAAAAAGGCACACAATTGTGTGTAGAAAGCAAAGAGGTCCCGTCCTAATTGGTAATTGCTACCTATTGTCCCTGGCCTTGTTGAGGCTACATAGTTCTGCCTAGTAACTGCTGGGAACAAGTTTTCTGCTTGCACATAGCTCAGATCTAACTTTCCCTCTGAATAGAGGACCTTATGGTTATAAGTCACATCTTCTTCCTTGATAATAAAGTATGGGAGCAATAGCAGCAGCAGGAGCAGCAATAGTTACTAGCATTTATATAACACTTTAATGTCTGAGGAGTCCTTTAAATATAAGTTATCTCATATGATCATCACAACAATCCTGGGAGGCAACAATGATGATAGTTAACATTTTATAGTTCTTACTATGTGCTCAGTGCTTTTTTTTTTTGGAGCGAAAGGGCAGGGCAATTGGGGTTAAGTGACTTGCCCAAGGTCACATGAATAGTTTTGTGTTAAGTGTCTAAGGTTGGATTTAAACTCAGCTCCTTCTGACTCCAGGGCTGGTGCTCTATTCACTGTGCTGCCCTGTGCTCAATGCTTTACAATTATTATCTCATTTGATCCTTACAACAATCCTGGGAGGGAGGTGCTGTTGTTATCCCCATTTTACAGATAAGGAAACTGAGGCAGACATAGGTTAAGTGACTTGTCCAGGGTCACACATCTAGTAAATGTCTGAGACTGGATTTGAACTCAAATCTTCCTGACTCCAGGCCTAGCCTCTATTTACTGTATCACAGTGTATCACTGGATCACAGCTGCCTCAAAAAAAATCAACACACAATAAAGCAGAAAAAGCATCACTGCTCCTTGTTCTTGTCCACATCAAATGTGTGTATATGTATTTGCATATATGTATGTATATGTATACACATTCTTCATACACATGTGCGTATATATGTATATGTATGTGTGTATATATATGTACATACATGCATGCGTGCATGTGTGTGTGTGTATGTATGTGTGTGTGAGAGAGAGAGAGAGGATTAGGCATGTTGAGAGAGCTGAGGGGATCTGACGGAGGAAAAATAATGTAGGGAAGAGTACTATTTCCCTCATTCTGGATAGTATGCATCTTATAACTTTTTTGGGCTGTTTACACATATCAAGATGATATAGTGGATAGAACACTGGGCTTGGAATCAGGAAGTCTTATCTCCATGAGTTCAAATCTGGCTTCAGACATTTACTGGCTGTGTAACCCTGGCTAAGTCACTTCATCATGTTTGCCTCAGTTTCCTCATCTGTAAAATGAGCTGGAGAAGGAAATGGCAAGCCAGTCCAGTATCTTTTCCAAGAAAACCCCAAACAGGATCATGAAGAGTCAGACAAGACTGAACTACAGCCTACTAAAACCCTACGTTTTGCCATATGAATGGTTGTCTAGCCACACCTCTACTTTCCTCTGCTGGTGAAGCTGATCTTTAGAACCCAAGTACAAAGCTTTAGATTCATTACTATTACATTTCACCTTATTTAATTCAGCCTAGCAGACTAGATCATCAAACTCTGTCCTCCAACACGTTAGTTATCCCTTTGATCCACTAATTCCACACTCTTGAGTTTATATGCTAGGAATGTTAAGAACAAATAAAAAGATCTGATATTTACCAAACCAGCACCAATTCTGAAGTAGTAAATAGTAGGAATATAGTAGGAAATAGAAGGAAACATATACTTGATGATGAGGAAAGTGGCTGAGCAAACGGGATCATAGAATACAATGGAATATATGAAAAATATGAAGAATTCAGAGAAATGTGAATATTTGTACAAACAGATGGAGAGAGGAAAATAGGACCAAAATAACAACATAAATAGGAAGTACAACAATCTAAGAGAAGATAGTACTTACAGTCCAGTACAATGAACATTATTGATTTCCAAATGATTGTGACTAAAATACCTTTCCATTAAGAAATAGTAAAGTATAAGAGTGAAAAATTAAATATACATATTATATATATTTAGTCAATCACAGTCCTTATTAGATAGTTCATCTTGACTGTTCATTCAGAAAAGGTCCTTTATTGGTGGAGATGATTATTAATGTTTTAAAACAAGATGATTGAATAATAGTAATTTTTAAAGGAGGAAAAATGCAAGATAAAAATTGAGTTGCTCAGTGTAACCATCATTTATCTTTGTCACATGCTCATTTAGGCCAGGCAGTAGTCCTAAAAGCCTTCTCATGGTGAAAAGTGCAGTGGATTTAGTGTCAGGAAGCCAGTATTCAAATCCTGATCTTGACACTTCCTAGCTGTGTAAGCTTGTGCAAGTCCTAATCTCTGGGCTGCAACTGTCATCTGTAAAATGGGGATAATATGTGCCCTACCTACCTTACCTTATTGCTATGAGGAAAGTGCTTTGTAAACCTGAAGTTGCTGTACAAATGAGAGTGATCAATGCTGCTGTTGGTATTTTATTTACAAAAGAGATGAAAAAATATGTTTCTGGTGTCATTATGTATCACCAGCCTCAATTAATTTTTCCTGGGGTTTTTGTGTTTCTGACACTGCCCTTATAGGACCATCTGTTCTTTTGCATCCATCTTTAGTTCCTTGGCCTTGATTACATCTTTTTATAATTTGTGTTAATAAATTCCTCACCCATCTTTTTCTTCCTCATCATAATAATTTAAGAAGATTAGCAATGGATTTGAATGCATCATAAATTTAATAGGAAGTCCTACCTAATCTATAATTGCTCCATTATAAGCTTATTTTCTTTTGCTTCCTCAGTGGACATTGAGAACAGTGTGTTGTCATTTTAAAATATTCCTCAGTGTAACTGAATATATTTATTAAATATCCTTACCATCAGCCTTCTCTTTTTGAATCTAAATAACCTTCATTTCTCTGGGGTTTACAAATTGCATGTATAGCTCAGCTGTAATCACATTCATTGCTATCTTCTGTGGAATCTTTCCAAGAGCTTATCACTTCACTTAAGTTATGTGACCCCCCAATGACCACATAATCTGATAAAATCCTCTCAAAATATGAGTACAGTGGGGAGCAGAGTGGGAAGATCATCTCAACTACAGACTACACTCTTGCTAATGCATGCTGGAATCACACTTGCTTTTAACAAACAAAAATCTATCAGAGCTATACCTGAGTCATGTCTAACTTGTGATCTATTATGTAAAATCTTCAGTTTGTTCCTGTTATATTTGCACAGAGCTACTCTTCTCATGGTTTATATTAGGGAAATATATTTTTCATCCAAAATTCTTGCTTCTATTAAACTTTGTCCTGTTTATACTTGTTCACTTTTTCTACTTGGCAAAGTCCAGTTTCCTTCAAAAATAGGTATTTAAGGTGTCAATCACCTTCACTCATCAGCCTCATTGGCGAAGGACCATATCCTTTATTTAACCATCCAAGTCTTAATTGGATAGTTATAATGTACCCAGCAATGTACTCTTACATGACCTTATTTAATGTATTCCCCAGTATTATGTATAATCATGGAAAACACTCAGTCCACCGCAGTTATATAATTAGCAGGTACCATTGAAAATAATCTGGAGTTGAGAATATAAATAAAGTCTAACAAACCACTCAAAAACATAAAGAGGAAAAATAACAATAGTTTGAATGTGTAATATATCAATCCAGAGATTCTCCCTCACAAAAAAGAAGTGGTGAATCTCAGCGTCAGGATGAACCAGAGACAGAGGTCAAGCTAGAATGGAGCCTGGAACAGCCAAAGCAGATTTCAAGAACAAAGAACAATAACATGCAAATGTACAGGATGGAGTAAAGGAGATACAAAACCTAGTGATGAAAGATGGAGTAGAAAGTCAAAGTCAAGCAAATTTGACCAAAATACAGAGATTCTATAGATGCTGGAGTTATGAGACAGGACAAAAAAATTGTTGCCCCTGGTATCAGAAACAAACTAAGAGGAAGACTTCGAGATACCTGTACTTTATTTCTGCAGAACCACTTTGGAAGTCAGAGCAACATCAACTACTGAAATTTTAAAAGTGCAGGACAACTTAGATACTCTGTGAGGAATTATATATATATATATATATATATATATATATATATATATATATATATGCACACACATATATAATATGCGTGTATAAATATATACATATATATATTTATAAAAGTAAGGCTGGGAAGGTTACAACCTCTCTGTTTCCTCTTCTCTAAAAAGAGGGTGTTGGATTAGATCAGGGGTTCTGAACATCTTTTGTGTAATGGACCTCATTGACAGTCTGGTGGAACCTATGGGAACCCTTCTTGGAAAGTTTTTAAATGCACAAAATAAAATATGCAAAATTACAAAGCAAACCAATTATATTGAAATGCAGTTGCCAAAAAGTTAAAAAAAAAAAGACTTCAAGGGACTTCTGAATTCAAGTTGAGACTCCATGGATTTCAGGTCCCCAGGATTCTTCAAGCAAAGCATTTTCAGTGTCCCAAAAAGTCTTGGTGTGACTTAAAGCTATATATATACCATAGTAAGACTTGGAATATCCTGTATAAGCATTTGGAGCCTGGAGAGCTGATGATAATCTTGAAGTGATGTCCAGATACCGTGGAACATGTGTTTCCTACATTCTTACTCTCTTGGTGAAAACTCTCTCATGTACATTATTATGGATAGTATTAGTTATAAAATGTTCTGTGTTAATTTTTGAGGTATTTGATGATGTTGTCTCATTGGTATGGTCTTATCTTGAGTAATTATAAATACTAAGTTTGGCTCCATCAAAAGGTGTCATCAGATAGCTCCACCATGAAATCCATAGACAAGACGATCAATCCTTCATATGTCATGGAAGATTCTAATTTCCATGATGTCTAGAATGTTGAATCTGGATCCAACAGACCCAGGTTTACATTCCACGTCTGATGAATTCAATGATGGGGAAGCCACTTACCCTCTCTGAGCTCCATTTCTACAACCGTAAGATGGGAAAGGAACAAACTTAGTAAGCTAATAAATAAGAAAAATAATGAAGTTAATAAATAATTAACAAACTTAAGTAAATTTAATACATGCTAGGCATAGTACTAAGCACTTTCCAAATATCATCTCCTTTGATCCTCACAACAACCCTGGGAGGTAGGTGCTATCATTATTCCTATTTTACAGTTGAGGAAACTGAGGCAGACAGAGGTTAAGTGATTGATTCCAAGGTCACACAACTACTAAGTGTCTGAGATTGTATTTGAACTCAAGTCTTCCTGACTCCAGGCCCAGACCTCTATCCACTATACAGCCTAATATTTGGAGAATCTACCTTCCATGGTTGATGTGAGATTCTTGTGAGATCATGTATATAAAGTTTTCTCCAGATATTGAAGTCCTATTTCAGTATTAGTTATTATCTAAGAAATCCTCTAAATTACGGTATTGAGAAAGATGATAGAGTTGTAATACATAAACTTCAATGACTTCATCAGGCTGTTAATTCCATTTATAAAATTAAAATCTCAGAATGATGACTGAAGGTGCTGGTGAGAAGAACCCTCAGATTCATCAAATGTTGTAGTCTAAGCTGATATAGAGGCAGTGGGGGATTCTTACTGTGTGTGATGTGTTTTGGGGCCCCAGAAAGAGGAAGGAAATTAGCATCTCATATGTTCAGGGGCCTCTGTCTTGTTTGCTTCCAAACAGCAAAGTTCCTCTTCCTAAGAATCCCAGCAATTCCAGCGAGGTCATTGGCTTCAAGCTCTTCAGTCTGCCCCAAAATGAAGTTCTCTGTGTGGGGTCTATGAAGGCTCTGGGGAGGGAACCACATTTACTATTTTTATCTGGGTACTTGGAAATGGAACCAGCTCTGTTTGTGGTCATTGGGCTTTTGCCTGGGCCTTTCTTTGTCACCAGAATGAGCGTGATGCTGGTTATCAGTTACAGGGAAGGGTCAAGCAGGCCATCTACACAAGAAAACCCCATTGTTGTAGTTATTTTGGAAATCACTTTGGCATCAGCATAGGACACTCAAACTATACACAAACTATATATATATACTCAAACTATACACAAAGGAACCAAAGGAAAGACAACAAGCTGTGTCACAGTGCCCCCTAGCATAAATGTATACTTTAGAGTCAAGTGGACCAGACTTGGATGACCAAGCAAGCAGAAAGATAGAAACACCAGCCATCTGACACTCTTGACTTTATTCCTCCCCAGGCTGCAGTTCTGAATGTCTCCTCGACTTTAACTATAGGTAAAATGATAATTATCTGTAAAATGGGTGGTCATAATACCTGCTTCCAGAGTCATTATAAGAAGCAAATGAGAGAACATTGGTAAAACACTTAGCATCGTTCTTGGCATATAGTGGGTGCTTAATGCATGTTTATTTCTTCCTCTCTTTCAGCTTCCTTTTATGTATTGTTTTCCTCCATTAGAATAAAAGCTTATTGAGGGCAGGGACTGATTTTCTTTCTGCTTATATTTATATACTCAGTGTTTAGCATAGTGCCTGGTGTACTCTCTCTCCCTCTCTCTCTCTGTATATAAATATAAATATACACACACATATATACATGCACATGTACCCACATATGTATGCAGAGATACATATACACACATACATATGTACACACACACATACATACATACATACATAGTAGACCCTGGTGCCCTGGAAGGTTGAGAGTAGGACCTGGCATCAAAGGCATAAACCATTCTCAGAACAGATGGAGTCAATTCAATGGCCCCTCAGTCCCAGTCATCCCCTAAATTGAGGTTAAATGTCAGAAATTTAAATTGGGGGTACCGAAGAAGCTATTCTCTAGCTTCTTAATCCCAGAAGTACCTTTGCTTTGTATCATTTTGTGAACCTTACCCTCTATCCCTCCTCTTCCCCCAGTTCTCCTAAGCCAAAGCCCTATCTAAGGGCTAAGGGAAAACTTCCAAGGATGCCATTTACCACCCAATCTTTCCCCCAAGGCTTCCAAAATAAATTTTCAGACCAGCATACTTATCCATTTCAAATCTGAAGAATTTACTACAGCTTGTTTGCTCTCTAGGCATTCAAGTGTGGCCTATTTTAAGTGGAGCCAATACATGAAAATCCAGATTTAATGAACAGATAACTCAGAGAGTGATGATTCATGGTACTGGGAACTATTCCCTTTCCAAAAGGATTTGCCACAGTTTTGCTTTAAATAGTGGGCTCCCCTGGTGCCCTTAAAACACGATCCACTTTACAAGAATGCTTTCCTCATAACTTTCCAGGAACATATTGACTTGTGGAAATTGCTGTACACCTGTTCCATGGAGAAAACTGGACCATGGGTGGCGCGTAATGCAGGGGCAGCCACATCATGAAAGAAATAGGTGAGGGCAAAATGAGACAATGGTTAAATTGAGCCATTCCAAAGAAGGCACAGTTACACAAGAGCAAGTTATTTCTGCCAGAGGAAAAGAAAATTACAAAAGCCTTCTTTATCCCAGCCCCATGAATCAATAGCAGCCTTAAATGAGCAAATGTTTTTAAATACTTTTAAAGCCAGAGAGTTAAACATTCAGAGAAAAACACTTGGATTGAATGTCACTGTGGAATATGAGGCTTTGGGAGGGGAAGAACTTCTATGAGTGTCAATTTTCTGGGGAGAAACATGGGGCAGTAAAAAGAGTACAGGATTTGGAGTTTGAGTTGTCATCTCAGCCCGGTCACTATTGGTGTGACCCTGGACAAATCACTTGACCTCTCTGGGCCTTTGCTCTTCTATAAAATGAGGGGAATAGAATAAATGATCCCTAAGGTCTCCTCTGGTTCTGAATCTGTGGCTTGTGATTCAAAAGGGCTATTAGAACCACAGGATATGAAAGATGGGAAGTTACTTAGTACAACCTTCTCATGATACAGATGAGAAAACTGAAGCCCAGAAAAATTAAACGTATGTAAAGTGCTTTATTAGGGCAGCCACTCAATGGATAGAGAGTGCTAGACCTGAAGTCAGTTCAAATTCAGTCTCAGACACTTACTAGCTGTGTGACCCTGGGCAAGTCACTTAACCTTGTTTGCCTTGGTTTCCTTATCTGTAAAATGATCTGGAGAAGGAAATGGCGAACCAATATCTTTGCCAAGAAAACCCCAAAAGGGGTCATGAAGAGTATGATATGACTGAACAACAAGAAGTGCTTTATTACAATGAAAAACACCATATATGTGGGTTATTATTTCCTTAGGTAACCTTGTTAATAAGTTAGAGATTCAGAATTAGATTTTATATCTCCTAAAGCCAACTCTAACATTCTTTTCTCCAACAGTATTTCATCATTTTATTTACCATAAAAATGAGTAACAATGACTGTCAATTAATACTTAAATAAGAAATTTATGTGGGAATCCATGAGTGGTGAGGCATGATAGAAAGCCTTAGGAGAGGAGAGAAGAATAAAGCTGATATGATGGTAGGAGTATACAACAGGCTAGCTGGAGGAATTGGATAATGGAGCCTTTTTCAAAATTATTATTTATTTATTTTTTAACTTTCATTTTTTAGAAATTCTGAGTTCCAGATTCCCAACCTCCTACCCCTCCTCCACTCACTGTGAAGGCAAGAAATGTGATATCAATTATACATTTGAAGTAATATAAAATATATTCCTATATTAGCCACATTACAAGAAAAATAAAGTGTAAAAATTATTCTTCAACTTGCATTTAGATTCCATCTAAATTCCATCTTTTTCTGGAAATGGGCAGCATTTTTCAATATAACTCCCTTGGAACTGTCTTGGATCATTGTTTTGCTCAGAATAGCTAAGTCATTCACAGTTGATCATTATACAGTATTGTGGTTACTATGTTCAATGTTCTCATGGTTCTGTTCACTTTGCTTTGCATCAGTTCATATAAGTGTTTTCAGGTTCTTTTTAAACTATCCTGCTAATCATTTCTTATGGATAATAGGTTCTTGATGTGAATTGCAATTCTGACAAGAAAACAGGATTTGACTGTGATAGAGGAACTTAATTATCCAGTCAACTACTGGTAAAAGCTAAAAAGTAGTATAATTAGGGGCGGCTAGGTGGCGCAGTGAGTAGAGTGTCGGCCCTGGAGTCAGAAGGACCTGAGTTCGGATCCTACCTCAGACACTTAACGCACACACACAAACAAAAACCTAGCCATGTGACCTTGGGCAAGTTATTTAACCCCAATTGCCCTCCATAAAGCAAAAAAAAAAAAAAAGGTAGTATAATTGGTAAATTCTTAACTTGCCAGACTGATACTTCTAGAAGTCATTTCACCAACAGTATTTTAAAGTCAAATTTCAACAGTATTTAAAAGTCAAATTTAGAAGTCAAAGAAACAAAACTAATAATAACTAGAATTTATATAGCATCTTAAAGTCTGTAAAATTCTTTACAAGTATTATCTCATTGATCCTCCTGGCAGTCCTAGAAAGTATGAACTATTATTATCCCCATTTTGCCAATGGGAAACTGAGGCAGACGGCAGTTAAGTTATTTGTTCAGGGTCACACAGTTAGTAAGGATCTGATATTGGATTTGAACTCACATTATTCTGATTCTAAGTCCAGCACTCAATCTACCATACCACCCAGATGCCTCAATATGGGATGCCACTATTGTAAAATTTAATAAGGAAGAAACAGTTGATGAAATAGAGATGAGGGGAGCATTGGGAGGAGGCAGAGAGGGAATTTAGAGTTTGCATGAAAAAAATGGGAGGAATTAATTTGATGAATGCCTTTAGGAGAAGGGATTTCACAGTTCAAATAAAGGATAACTAGGATCTTATTTATAGCTTGAGATTCTAACATGGAAGTTGACAGGGAATACTTTCAAGAAGAAAATTCTTGTGAGACAGTGGCACCTGATTTTAATGAGGGAGAAAAGGGGATTGCATTAAAAAACAAACACACACACACACACACACACACACGCATAAGCACACACACACCAGCAACACCTTGATGTGGTAGCTGAGGGGAAATTATCAGTGCCTTTGGGTTGTAAAAGGACATATTAAAAAAAGAGAGTGGCCAGTTTCTGTATCAGAATAGCGTTAGGCAATTCCAAAAGACTCATGATGGAAAATACTATCCACATACAGAGAAAGAACTATGGAGTCTGAATGAAGATTGAAGCATAATATTTTCTTTTCTTTTTTATGATTTAAAAAAAAGTTTATTACAATGTACAATAGACTCATTAAGATGACATTTAATCTTGGCTGCGGGTGGCAACAGATATTGAAGTAGGAAATGCAGATGTCACAAAGCAAGAGGGAAACCAACAGGGATCACTGTTTTATCTACACAGGACTGGCTACTTTTTGCCAGATTTCTTAATCCCACCACTGGCAAGTGGTCCCTTCCCAGCAGCTTTTGCTTTTAACTCTTCCAGTTTTTTCTGTTCTTCTTTTTGTTTTTGTTTGAAAGTGGTATCTTCCTCATCCATTTCCTTGGTTTGCTTCTTGGGCTGCTTCAGAGGCTTCTTCTTACTACCCTTGAGACCAGACATCATGCCTGCTGCTGTTTCCCCGAGCCACTTTGGTTCCAGAAGCAGACGAAGCATAATATTTTCACTTTTTTTTCTTTCTCATAGATTTTCCCTTTTTTCTGATTCTTCTTTCACAATATGACTAATGTGGAATTATGATTAATAAGATGATACATGTATAGCCTATATCAGATCTATATCAGATTGCTTGCCATCTTGGGAGGGGGGGATAAGATGGATGGAGGGAGAAAAAATTTGGAACTCAAAATCTTATAAAAGTGAGTGTTGGGGCAGCTGGGTGGCACAGTGAGTAAGAGCACTGGCCCCAGAGTTGGGAGGACCCAGGATCGGTTCTGGCCTCAGATACTTAATACCCCCACAAAAAAACTGGCCATGTAACCTTGGCCAAGTTACTTAACCCCAATTGCTTTAAAAAAGAAAGTGAGTGTTGAGGGGTGGTTAGGTGGTGCAGTGAGTAGAGCTCCAACTCTGGAGTCAGGAGGATCTGAGATCGGATCCGACCTCAGACACTTAATAGAAACAAAACAAAACAAAAAAACTAGCCGTGTGACCTTGGGCAAGTTACTTAGCCCCAATTACCCTCCAAAAAGCAAAACAACAACAACAACAAAAAAAGAGTGTTGAAGACTAAAATAAATAAATAAAAACATTTTAAATTAAAAAAAGAGAGAAGTGAGGGGTGGAAATGACTGGAAGATGATGTGGAGACCTGGTTACAGGCAAGATAAAGGGGACACAGCTCACCTCTCAGAGCCCTAATGCTCACTTGGGATGAATAACAAGGCTGACTTGTTCTTCCTGCTTCAGGACCCTAAGGTAGATTGCAAGAGATAGAGTTGAATCTATAATAAACACACTCACTCTCTCTCTCTCTCTCTCTCTCTCTCTCCCCACACACACACACACACACACACACACACACACACACACACACACACACACATCATTAGGGACAAGGGGAAAAATGAAGAAGGGGTAGGACCCTTGCTTGATGGGAAGATGCTGATTAATCAAGAAGTACTGCTTTAGAACCTCCTATGTGCCAGACAATGGGCTAGAAGGTGTTAGGGATACAAGGACAAATAATAAAACAATCCCTAGTCATAAGGAACTTCTATTAGAATGTGGTAGAAAAGTACATATAAAAATATGTATATTTTTATTAAAATTATTAAAGTTCATTAAAATTATTAAAAATTTAAAAAATACAGCATGAATATAAAGTTAGTAAATATAAATATATAATGCAGTTAAGTAAATATATTTTAGTTTGGAAGGGAGGGAACTAGCAGCCAGAGGGAGAAATCAGGAAAGGCTCCCTGTGGAAGATGGGGTTTGAGCTGCATTTTAAAGGAAGAGAGAGAGGCTTGGGAAGGGTGAACAGGGAGCATGTTCCGGGTAAGTGGGACTACCAATGCAAAGGTACAGAGACCAGAGACAGATTATCTTGTGTGATGCTAATGGGTGATGGTGGCAAGATGGAACTGTGTTGTTGAGTCATTTTTCAGTCATGTTTTTATCCAAAGTACTGATAAAAAAGTTGACTGGAATAGGGCAGAGCCTAGTGGCACTCCATTAGACATCACCCTCCAGGCTGACAAACATTCTGAGTCTGCTCTGAGTCAAGTACAAAGCCCATCTAACAGAGAATTCTGGAATCAGTCACAAAATGCATATCATGCTTACAAAATTTGAAGAAGACAAATTTTGGGGAACAGACAATGTGTTGGAAGACAGAAATTGGTTTCAAAATGTTCTCAACAAGTTAGACCAGGTGAGTGATGCTAACAATGTGAAATCTCTTAGGGATAAAAGGGCAGCTAAGTAATGTTCTAGGTACAGTGCTGAACTTGGAGTCATGAAGACTTGAGTTCAAATCTTACCCAGGATATATGTTAGCTATGTGGCCCTCTCGACCCCAGTTTTATTAACTTTAATTTGGGGATAGCAAAGGAACCTCTCACAATTGTGAGCATCAAATAAGAGTATATTTAAAGCACTTTGGAAACTCTGAAGCTCCAGGTGTCATCTACTATTGCAACTGGAAAGTCCTCCATTTCATTTAAAAAGTAAGATATTGAATGTACATGCAAATGAGAATTAAAGCATAGGGAAGGATGGAGAAGAAAGCATTTAACAGGAAGAAAAGACTCATGCATTCTAGTAACCAAGAGTTCAGCATGAATCAGCTATGTTTTATGACAGCCCTCGCCTTGAATTAACATGGTTTTTCACTACTTTAGTTGAAGTATAGTGTTCAGCTCTGTGTGCTACAGTTTTTAAGAGAAACACTGACAAGAAGCAATGTATCCAGAACGGGACTTTCAGGGATGGTGAAACTTGAAACCATTACATACCAGGGTACTCCTAGGACCTAGCATCATCTTCTGTACATAGGTATATTAATGCATGTTTGTTGAATTTCACTGAATCACTTGAAGGGACTTGACATATTTAGCCTGGAGAGAAAACTTGGGGGAACATGAGAACAATGATCAACCTGTATATTTCTTGTTTGTACATTGTTATTTTCATGTTGTTTCTCTCCGTAGACAAGGAACTCTTTGAGATCTGTCTTTTGTATCCTCAGAGCTTATCCTATTATGTATATAGTAGGCACTTAATAAATACCTGATGGGGCGGCTAGGTGGCACAGTGAATAGAGCACTGGCCCTGGAGTCAGGAGGACCTGAGTTCAAATGCAGCCTCAGACATTTAACACTTACTAGCCGTGTGACCTTGGGCAAGTCACTTAACTCCAATTGCCCTGCATTCCCCCCTCCAAAAAAAGCAAAAATAATTTTTTAAAAATGCCTGATGACTGACTGACTTGGTTAAAGGATTGGCCTTCATTGTGTTTAGTTCTGGAAAACTGAGGGCAGAAGCTATAAAGAGGCAATTAAGAAAACATTTCCTAACAGCTGTCTAAAACTAAGTGAGCTGACAGTGGTAGTAGTGATTTCCTTGTCCCTGAAGGCTTTTAAGTGGAAGTGGGATGGATATTTGTCAGGGATGTTTTAGACGGGATTTATGACTTGGAGAATGTCCATAAGACCATAGAATTTAGAGAATGGGACCTTAGACATCATCTATCCCTCATTTTATATAAAAGGGAGTTGAGGCCTAGAGGGTTTAGGTGACCTGTCCAAGGTCATACAATAAGTAGCAAGGGGGAAATCTGGACCCAGGTCCTTTTACTCCAAATCCTCTTAGGTCCCTTCCAATGCTTAGATTTTGTGACTGACCCTACAACACTCTGTCACTTTGGATAGCATAAAGAAGGAAAAGAGCAGTTCTGCTAATTACTCAGTCATGTTCATTAATTCATAGACATTGCTCTTTTATCCAGAGGTAGGCAGAGTAGTTGAATATGTGCTGAGATTTGAGGGGACACCTAGAAGCTGCCCCCACAAAATAATTGTTGAGGATGCCTGAAATTCATTTAATTACATATTCATTCCTTTGGTTTCAGACTTGACTGTCTATCAAAATGCAAATAGCCCTGGGTAAAATATCATTAAACTTTATAAATCATTTGTACCTTATTATGTGAATGGCTAATTAGACCTTTTCTTAAAAGCAAATTGCTAACTAGGAAGGAACATGAAATCCCTCAAAGTCTACAGGGAGGGGCATGATCTCTGAGGAAGGACAAGTTGGAACTGCAAAAGAAAAATGTGCTGACTTGACAGTTTTGCCATATTTGTTCCCTAGCTTGCCCTAGTTTACCATCACTATAGCCTAGTCTCAAAGGATGGCATTAAATCCTTGCCCCCTCCTTTTAAAATTTTTTTTTGTTAGCTAGGGAGAGAAACTGAAGGTCTGGGTTCAATGGTAGAGCCAGGATTAGAATCCAGAGCCAAAGGCATAGATTTTAATTAGAAAAGGAAAGAGGAAATTTGCGTTAATTTTTGCTGTGGGCTAACTAGATCAAAGATAATTAATGTTAGTGTCTAGATTATTATTACAAGAAATTAATCTTTGTCTAATGAGTTCCCTGAGAAGTTTAAATAAAACTAAGAACCAAATATCCCAATTGGGCTGGTTGAATGTTGAAATATCTTTTTCCACAATATGCCAAAATTTTAGCAAAGAACTTTTTCAGTTGGCAGGTTGCTTTTTCTGAAGGAAACATAATGTTTTCTGTTCATAAGACTATTTAGTAATGAGCCAATGAGCTAAAAATACCAAATCAAGGACACTGAAATTATGAAGTCAAAACTGCAATTAAAATAATCTACCATATTATGAATCAAGCAAGACTGTGTAATTGGGTTCAGAGTAGTACATAGGGGACCTGGAAAGGACCTTGTAGGTCAGTTTGTCCCTTTCCCTCCCCAGCTCCCTAATTTTGTTGTTGTTCAGTTGTGTTCAAATTTTATTGACAGATACTGGAGTGATTTGCCATTTCCTTCTTCAGTTCATTTCACAGATGAGAAAACTGACGCAAACCCACTAAGTGACTTGCCCGGGGATCACAAAGCTAGTGTCTAAGGACAGATTTGAACTCAAATCTTCCTGACTCCAGGCCCTGTGCTTTATCCACAGTCTCGAGGTAACTCTCTAAGACTATAAATTGCAGTCAAGGTGTTGGTAGAAGGAGTTTCCAATTTTAGAAACTCCCTCTACCAATGAAATTACATGTACAGTTTCTATCCCTATAGACCACCCCCTAAAAAAAAAGAGATAGGTACGTACAATTACAATTATAAATAAAAAGACCGCTAACAATAAGGGGAGTTGTATGGGGCAAGAGTCAAAGCAGAGTTACAGACAGTAAGTGCTAGAGTAGGTCATAGGAGGGAATAGTATTTATTAAAAGTTTATCATGTGGCAGACATTCTCCTAAACAATGGGAATACGATACAAGTCAGCAGGACAGTCCTGTTCCTCAAGGAGCTTACATTCCAATAAGGGAATAAACCATAGGTGAGTAGCGGTCAGTATTGGTTTCATTACTGTTCTCAGCAGTTGGGGGCATGAGGAGACAGGGCAGAAGAGAAGCACAAGGTGGGGGGAGGATTGGGCTATGAGTGGTGAGTGTGCTCATCAGCTAGAGACCCCCGGTGCCAGGAGCTGGAGTACCTAGTGAGAAGCAGAGGTCGTGTGGCAGCATGAAGCAGGCCAGGCTCCAGGGCAGGGAACTGGAGTGGCCATGGAAATCTTCATGCAAGGTATGGGACTTAGGCTGCATGTTGAAGGATGGGGAGACCACACTGTTCCTTGCTTTTTCCTCTCTTGAATTCAGATCTAATAAGTAATATATCATTGGTGACCTTCAACCTTTCACGGAACAGGAGTCACCTATGCAGACCCACAGGACCAATTTAAACAGGGTTATTCCATGGGGAGACTGGAGGAGGCTGAAGAGAAGGTATAGATCATTCTTAGAAAGAAGTGGAGGAGACTGGAACCAGAGGCAAGTTGGTTACTAGAACGGTTAATTATCAGGAAACTTAAAATCTCTCTCTATTCCCTCCCCCCTCCCATCTCCTGCTGTCTCTATACATATATACACATATGTATATGCATATGTATACATGTATATGTGCATATATGTATGCATATTATTATATAGATACATGTATTATATTTTATATGTATATATTATATATGTATTATATGTACGTATTGTATATGTTGTGCATATGTAAATGTATACATTATATAAATATATACATATTCTATATATTATGTATATGTATATATCATATATATAAATACAGTAGAGGTAGAACAATATAGGGCAAAGAACTCTGAACTTGAAGTCATAGGACCTGAGTTCCAATCCTGACTTTGCCGCTTTCTATTTCTGTGACCTTGGATAAGTCAATTTCTCTGGTCCTTGATTCCCTTATCTGTAAAATTAGGTTCCTTTTAGCTCTAGAATTATAATCTTATGGTCTGTCAACAAAGTATACATGTATATATGGAACATACCTGCATATATTACATGTAAATAAAGCACCAGAGAAATGTGAGCTATTAATAATTATATAAAACACTAAGCCTTGAGAATATTATTGTCAGATCTTCAATAACTAAATATTCATTGAAGGCATCCTATAACTAAGGCACCACCCTAGGTATGGGGGTGGGATCGGGCAGAAGACAACAAAGAATAAGATTTCCTTGTGCTTTCGTGCTTTTGTGTAGAGTTGGGCAGTGTTTAGCTAGTGGGATGGAAAACACATCAATTTAAATTTAAACTAAGTCTGTAAATATGGTCCTAGGTCTAGGAGTTAGGCTTGAGGAAGAGGATGCCTTTTTTGATTCTCTTCATTGTTAATGTTTACTCTTCTCAAAGTATATTATGTTCACTTATCTGTGCAAATATTGTCTTTTCTCCAACTAGAACAGGGGTGAGGAACCTGTGACCTCAAGGCCACATGTGGCCCTCTAGGTCCTCAAGTGCTGCCCTTTGACTGAATCCAAACTTCACAAAACAAATCCCCTTAATAAAAGGATTTGTTTTGTATAACTTAGACTCAGTCAAAAGGGCACACCTAAGGACCTAGAAGGGTTCCCCAGCCCTGAACTAGAACATAAGCTCTTTGAGGACAGGCAATTTTTTCTTCAAAGATCTTTTTATCTCCATTGTCTTGTATAGTGCTTGGAACCTGAGTCAACAATTAAGTAATGCTAAATTTGAGTTGATTCCTTTTTTCCTACACCGACATCAAACTTTCAGGTATAAAATGTTCCCTAGATGCAGCCATGTCTATCAAGGCTTCCAGATAAATGGTATAGATCAGAGGTTCCCAAACTTATTTGGCTTACTACTCCCTTTAAAAAAATTACCCAGTGCCCCTTTGGAAATCTACTTTCTTTAACCTTTTAACAGTGTTTTTGTTTGTTTTTTTGTTTTAAAATTTGCGTCATTTTAAAAATGCAATTTTTTTAACATGATGCATCTTAGTAATTTATTGTAAATTTATGGTTTTTTTTCCTGCATTGAAATTTTGATGATGCAATATTGTGTTATGTAACTACATAGTATCACATTGACAGCAAGTCATTAAATGCACATATTCCTGTCAATACATGCTGGACTTTCTGAAAATGTGTGACATGCTTACCTGCTAACGTTAGCTTGTTAAGACCTGTGTGTGGACTTAACCACTGATCAGTAATAACTTGCATTTTGTGTGTTTATTTGAAAATAACATAATCACCAGGACTCTAATTCTGATATACAATAGATGAAACATATAACATATGCAAACATTTAAAAAAATTTCTACTCTTCTTTCTTTATGCTTCCACCATCCCCTTATTCATAATCAACACTCCCCTATTTGCACCCGAGTACACTACTACCCCCCTGGATTGTTCCAGCACCCCACAGGGGCAGTATTGCCCCTTTTAGGAAGCTATATAGATTTACTGAAGCTAATGAATGAAAAAAAAAAACCCAGTGTTCTTGTCTCAGACACAGCAGGACTCTGACAATCAGAAATCTCTGAACCCTGACAGACAGGATCAGAACTGAATCTCAAGAAAAGAGATGAAGTGGAGATCAACCAGATATTCCTGAAATTCTTAACTCTTTAACAAGTGACAGTGGACCTAAAAATTTACTTGTACTTGTCTTCAAAACTGGAGTGCCTAAGGATTGAATTTGGTGTGAGCTTTGAATACCTGTCAGTCAAAATGAATGATGATAAGGCTGGAAAGACAAGCTTGGAGGTGACAGGATCTTAAGTAGAGATACAAACGGGAATGATGGAGTGTGTATGAATGGAGTGCGATTCCTGCTAGGAGAGCTTCGCCTCCTAGGAATATAGAGCTTGACTGTGTAGAAAATCAACAAGTAAAAAGTGCTATTGCAGACAAAAAAATGCTGAAGTATCAACTCAGGGAGAAAAAAACCCCAACTTACTATATTTAGGCAAATAATCCATTCACATTTAAATATGCCAGGACAAGAAGTTCTCAGAGTGCCCTGGAAACAATTTTCTGATACAGAAAGTAGTATGGAATTTCTCATTTAATTTTCTAAATATTACTGCTCCTGGTTCTCCTCCAACCTGTCTGACTGCTCCTTCTCAGTCTTATTTGTCCTTCATCCAGATTATGCTCATTAACCAGCCATGGGTGTGCCCTAAGACTCTATCCTGAGCTCTCTTCTCTTCTCTCTCTCTATATCTTACTTGATGATCTCATTAGCCGCTGGGGGTTCTATTATTATCATTATACTCTCTTATGCTATTTATGCTAGATAAATAGCTCTGTTAGAACTAGAGCTTCTTTTTCTTTTTTTTTTACAGGGCAGTAGGGGTTAAGTGACTTGGCCAGGGTCACATAGCTAGTGTCTGAGGTTGAATTTGAACTCAGATCCTTCTGACTCCACAGCTGGTGCTTTATCCACTATACTACCTACCTGCCCCCCTTTTATAGCTCTGTTAGAGCTATTTATCCAGCCATAACCTCTCTCTTGGCCTCCATGCTCATATCATGCACATATGCACACATGTATGTGTGTATGTGTGTATGTGTGTGTACATACACACATTTAGAGAGACAGATAAAGAGAAAGAAGAAAAAATGAGAAATATTTCAAACTCAACATATCCAAAACAACTCATTATTTTTCTCCTCAAGCTCTTCCCTCTCCTGAATCTGCCTGTTACCATTAAGGGCACAAGCATATTCCAAGTCACTCAGCCTTGAAGCTGGGGTGGAGTGCAGTGTAGAACAGCCGCCAGGAGACCAGTGTCACTGTACTACAGATATGTGGAGGGCAGAAAGGAGTAAGAAGACTGGAAAGTAGGAAAGGGCCAGGTTACAAAGGGCTTTTAAGAGTCAGAGGATTTTATATTTGATCCCAAAGGTGATAAGATCCACTGGGATTTATTGAATGGGGGGGTCACACTTGCTCTTTATGGGGTCAGAAAGTTACCTGGCCTAGACATACCCAGCTGTCTGCGGTGATGAGACATTCCTCTTGTCCTCCCACCTTAAATGGAGGACTATAATCTCCTGCAGTGTCTGATTCCTCAATTCCCTCCCCTTATTGCCACTCCTGCCCCACCTCCCAACCCCATAATTGTGGCTGGAATGGGTGTAGAGTCTAGAATTTTTCTCCTTTAATATATATGATATATATTTGATATAAATATCGATATATATTATATATTTCTCCTTTAGTATAGTGAGAGGTTATATAGTATAGTGAGTAGAAAGCTGGCCTGGAAATCAGGAGGACTATCATATAAGTCTTGCCTTTGACACATACTGTGTCTGTGACTGTGGGCTAATTATTTCATTTCTCAAGGGCTTAGAAAACCTTCAAAACCTATAAATTGCAAAGCAGGTACCAATCTGCATTGGAAACAGAATTTTCTTCAGAATTTCTTATGCCATTGAAATCACAGGCCAAGTCCAAATAAGAGGCATGCCAATAAACATATTTTTAGAAAAAAAGAAAGCTGGCAATATTATTATTAATTACTAAGTGACGTTATGATGAGATGAGAGATGTGTCAGCTCCTTAAGAAAAGAGACATTCATTTTTCATCTTTGTATCCACAAGAGTCCAGCATATAGTAACTCCTTAATAAAGGCTGGTGATTGAGGGTGAGGAAATTAGTCCTACTCTGTATCTCATGGAATAGAAAAACAGCCTCCTATTACTTACAAAGCATCAATGGTATCCATAAAAAGATGCAAGCATCCATATACCAAAAGACTCCACCAGCTGCCTCATCCTTCATTATCTAGTCTGGTTCCTGAAAGGCAAATTAGGGCATGTGATTCAGGAAAACCTAGCCCCATACAGAATATAGGTTAGGTCCAAGAGATTGAGAGGCACTGTTATGTCTTCAGAAGGGCAGAAGGAGCTGGAGTCCTTTTCAGATTCATTAGCAGACCTCAGGCACATTTAAAATATACTAACAATAAGTCTGCTGGATAAACATATGCACAGGGATTGGTAGAGTTTATTTGGTGTAATTGTAAAGGTTAAGTCCTTCAGTCATTTCAACCACAGTCAAAACTAGGATGGGGCAATTTCAAGGATTCTAGTAGTGCTGGCTGGCCATCATTCTGAAGGCAGTGGTATGTTTCTGTACCTTGTTCTGCCCTTCCCCTCATCATCCGACAGATTACCTCATTTTGGCACATGTTAATCAATAAGCACTTGTCAAGTTCATTCATTCTGTGAACCAGACACTGGGGGTACAAGGACACAAATGAATCAGTCCCTTCCCTCGGGGAGCTTACACTCACTATCAGGAGAGTTATATATACATAAAAGTATATACATAAGATGGATGAAATAAATATAAGGAAATTTAGCTGGGGGAGGGGTTGTACTACTGAGATGATTTTGAAGAAGAAAGGGGATCAGGAAAGGTCTCATGTAAGAGGCTGTATTTGAGTCAAATTTTGAAGTAAACCAGGGAGAACCAGTTCCTTTCCTACAATGTCTTAGTGTAGCAAAAAGAGTGGGTTGGGGGGGCGGAGCCAAGATAGTGGAGTAGAAACAGTGCGCCCAAGCCACTCTTCCCCCAAATCACCTCCAAACTATGTAAAAGGGGACTCTGAACAACTTCTGGAGCCCCAGCACCCACATAACAACACTGAGAAGCTAACCTCCCGCTGAAGACAGCCCAGCAGCCCTGCAGGAAGGACCAGAGCAGCGTCGGCAGTGCAGTGTGCAGTGCGCAGGGAGCTGAACTGAGCCGCT
Source organism: Gymnobelideus leadbeateri (assembly GCA_011680675.1). NCBI lineage: Eukaryota > Metazoa > Chordata > Mammalia > Diprotodontia > Petauridae > Gymnobelideus > Gymnobelideus leadbeateri. The sequence continues at coordinate 114,661 of WOXC01000470.1, forward strand.
CCTGAGTCGCAGTTTTAGCCCCAGGGCGGCAGGGCCAGCAGCCGGCTGGAGGGACCCCAGAACACCAGCAGCTGTGGCGATTCCAGAATTATCAACATAGACATGCCTAGGACAAAGTGAGAGGTTAGTGCCCTATGGACTTTGGGACCAGTATTTGGGGAACGCTCCGGCTTCCTCCCCTGGGGGATAGAAGCCACTGAGGAGACAAGCCATTTTGTAGTTTTCAGAGGCAGCTCCAGCTCCTGGCCTGTGAATTGTAGGGAGATCCAGCAATCAGTCTTGTGGGGTAATCGCTCTTGCTTTAACCTCCCTGGATCTGGATTGTGATCTGGGGTGGAGGTCGTGGGTGGGTTTCCAGCTTGCCAGGAACGGAAGTTGGCCGCCCCCACACAGTTCGGGGCGAAAGTTCCTGTCTGGTGCCAGGCCATACTGTGGCAACAAGCCCCAAAGTCAAGTAATTAAGTGGCTACATGCCAAGGCAAAGGAAACAAATTAAACAGAAAAATGCAACCTTAGACTCCTACTTTGGGGGCACAAAGGATCGAAGCATAGAGAGAGAGGAAGGCTGTGAGGTCAGAAGTCCTTCTCCAAAAGCCCCAGGGGAAAACATGAGTGGGTTGCAGGCCATAGAGGACCTTAAGAAGGACTTTAAAAATCAAATAAGAGAAATGGAGGAAAAATTGGGAAGGGAAATGAGAAGGATGCAGGAAAAGTATGAAATGAGGGTCAACAGCCTGAATGAGGAAAACAACACCTTAAAAAATAGACTAACTCAAATGGCAAAGGAGGCCCAAAAGAGCAATGAGGAGAAGAATGCCTTAAAAAGTCAAATTTGCCAGATGGAAAAAGAATCTCAAAAGTTCATTGAGGAGATTCATTCCTTCAGAGTTAGACTGGAGCAAATGGAAGCTAATGACTTTATGAGAAATCAAGATACCATTAAGCAGATCCAAACAAATGAAAGATTAGAAGGCAATGTGAAATATCTCATGGGAAAAACCACTGACCTAGAAAATAGATCCAGGAGAGACAATTTAAAAATTATTGGACTACCTGAAAGCCATGATCAAAGAAAGAACCTAGAAACCACCCTTCAAGAAATTCTCAAGGAAAATTGCCCTGATGTTTTAGATCCAGAGGGCTAAAAAGAGGTTGAAAGAATCCACTGATCACCTCCTGAAAAAGATCCCAAAAAGAAAACTCCCAGAAATATTATATCCCGGTTCCAGAATCCCCAGATCAAGGAGAAAATACTACAAGCAGCCAGGAAGAAACAATTTCAATATTGTGGAAACACAATCAGATAGCACAGGACCTGGCAGCTTCCACACTGAGGGATCGAAGGGTATGGAATAAGATATTCCAGAGGGCAAAAGAGCTGGGAATGAACCCAAGGGTCACCTACCCAGCAAAACTGAGTATTTTGTTCCATGGGAAAATATGGTCATTCAGTGCAATAGAGGACTTTCAAGCATTCTTGAGGAAAAAACCAGAGTTGAATAGAAAATTTGACATCCAGATGCAAGAAGCAAGAGATGCCTGAGAAGATAATCAGGGAAAAGAAATCAAAAGGAGCTTATCAAAGTTGAACTATTTACATTTCTATATGGAAAAACAATAACTATGACTGATGAAATCTTTCTCAGTATGAAAATAATGGAAGAAGGGTGTATGGTCATATGAATACATATGTGAATGTGTGTATATATGTTTACAGTTATACATGGATAGAGGGCACAGGTTGAATTTGTTGGGAAGGAAGGATACTCAAGGGGTGAAATTATGAGGTGAGAGAGGAAAGTGTCAAGAGGAGATGGGGAGAGACTGTGTAGGGTAAAACATCTCATGTAAAAGAAACAAGGGGAAGTGGTTGCAAGGGAGGGGAAGAATAGGAAGGCAAAAAGGCAAAACCACATTCTCATTGAATTTGGTTCTGGGAGAGAATGACATATATACTAAATGGGATATCTCAACCTGCAGCAGAATAGGGGGAAGGGAGATGAGAGGAGGGATGATGGATGGGAGGACATCCTTGGGGGGAGGGGAGGTTGGAAGTACCCACTATAGAAGAGAGACAGGATAAAGTAGGGAATGGACCAGGTGGGGGGTGGGATGAGTGGGAGGGAATTATAAGCAGCCTTGTACAATATATCTACTATGGTAATGTTTTGCATAGCTATACATGTACAACATATACTGAATTACTTATCTTCCCAGAAGGAATGGGTGACAAGAGAGGAAGGAAATGGATCTGAAATTCGAGGTTTTAAGACTAAATGTTTCAAATATATATAAATACTATTGTTAATACTCTTTTGCTTGTAATTGGGAGATAAGATATGCAGGCATTGGGACACAAAGATTCACCTTGCTCTAATGGAAAAGTTGAAGGGGGTATGGGAGAAGATATGGGAGAGAGCAGATTGGAGGAAGCGATATCTTGTGGGACTGCTATTCTGGGAGGGTGGGTAGAGGAAAAACAGGGGGGGGAAAATAACTGTAACTCAAAATCTGGCAGAAATGAATGATGTAAAACAGAAGTTAATAAAGCATTTGTTTAATAACAAAAAAATAAAAAAGAGTGGCTTAGATATTGCTTCATTCCCAAGATTAAATTGCCAGTTTTATCTTCTATGATCCTCTCTGTCCCTTGATCAGACATCAAAGATACCAAAATCATCGATTGAATCCTGGGCCACTGCTGGTTATCTTGATTTTTATCCTGTCATTGAACTTTGATGACTCTGGAAGAGACAGTGAGGCTTATGACTTTGTGCAACTCTGCCTCACTTAAATCCAGTTCATAAGCAAGCCAAGACATCTCCCTGTGATGCCGATGGCCCTCTTCGAAAATGAAGGATGAACAGTAACAACAAGGTTCTGAAGTACAGTCCTACACCTCAGGTGGGGCCTGACCCAGACCGTAAGTCATGGTAAAAGGATCTGAGATAGTATTAGTCTTCCCTTACCTAGGGGACACCAGCACAGAACCCTAGACTGGAACTGTCCCATCCCCCACCATGTCTGCACCAATTTCGTTCAGAGGAGCTTTTTTCCCTAGAAAGATAGATAATTGGGATATCAATAATCTAGCCTGACCTTAGCATGTCTTGATTCTGTCTTTCACAGTAACTTATATATCAGCAAACTTGAAAAATGTGGTTTAGACCCAGAGAATAGTTACTGATGAATCAGTGTTAAGCTTGAACAAAGGTTGGTTTGAGGCTCAGGGTTATTTTACATATTCACCAGTAGCTTGTAGGATGGAATGGAGAACTTATTTATTAATTTTATAGATGACACAAAAATGGGGAAAGCCTTCAGCATGCTGAAAACTAGGACCCAAGTTAAACACAACCTTAAGTTAAAGGTGTCTGAAGCTAACGAGGAGGCAGTATGGTATAGTGGAAAGGACGGAGGGAAGACACAACCTCTCTAAGCCTTGGATGCTTCACCAGTGAATGAGAGAACTGGACTAAATGAACTCTAAGGTCACTCTTAGTTATAAATTCTAAGTAGTATATAAGGACCAAACCTTTGATTTCATTGGTATAGGAAACTTCCCTCCACTAGAGCAGATAGGCACTTTCTCTGCAATGTATAGACTTAGTGAGTTGCCTAGATCACCAAGAGGTTATATGACTTACCTAAAGTCACACAGCCAGTAGGCATCAGAAGCTGGACTTGAACCCAATTCTTTTTGGCTTTTAGGTTAGCTAGCCATTTATTTTGCAACACTGTCTCTCTGTAGGTAACAGTATGCACAAAGAAGGAAAGTGAACATATTAGCAAAGCTTGGTAAGACCTAGAGGTTACAAACTGACCACAAGGCACTTATGCAATCCTGTACTTAAAAAGGAAAAAGTGAACATGCAAGGGGGAGGGGGAGGGGAGTAGCATTGCCTTAGTCCTAGTGGGCCTTGGTGCCATTTGTAGCAGTTAGCCAGCAAGCAGCGGGAAGGAGAGACTTGGTGTCCTTCCTGCTCCATCCTGGGACCTAGAGCCAGAAGCTTTTAGAGATCTGCTTGTCCAGGAGTTCTTAGCCTTTTTTTGTGTCATGGACTCCTTTGACAATCTGGGGAAGCCTGCGAACCACCCCTTAGATTCATGTTTTAAATGCATAAAATAAAACGTATGATTGAAAAGGAAAACAGAGGTTAATGAAAACAAAGCCCCCCCACCCCACAGTGATATTTCTACAAATCTCAGGTTAAAGACCTCTTGCCTAGTCTAACTCTTCATTTTACATACAAGTAAATCAAGTCCCAGAGAATTGCCATGATTTACCCAACAACACACAGGTGAGCGAGTGGCAGAATTGGGGTTTGGGCTTATTGGGTTCCAAATTCAGCATTTTCCCTCTCCCTCTCTTCTTCTTCCTCTTTCCCTCCCTTTCCCTCTCCCTCCTTTCTTCTCTCCTTCCCTTCTATTCCCCTCTCCCTCTCTTCTCATCTCCCTCTCTCTGTCACCCTTTTCCTCCCTCTCCCTCTCTTCTTCCCTCTCTCCTTTCCCTTCTCTCTCCATCTCTCCTCCTCTATCCTTCCCTTTCCTTTCCCTTCCTCTTCTTCTCTCCCTCCCTGTTTTCTTCCCCCTTTCCCTCTTTCTTAATAGAAATCCTCAACTTGAAGAGCTAAAAAGCATTAGAGCACACTAAGAGTGGAGACCTAGTCTAGGAGGAGAGCACTTAGACTAGGGGAGCTAACCTTGGCATTTTGTTCAGCATTCGTCTGGCCTACTTCTAGACCGTACAAGGAAAGGGGGGGTATTTAGAGGAGTCACAAACATTTTGAGAAAACAGAGTCCTATAAGGAAAGAATGAAGGAACCAAGATCTTCCAGTCATAAGGGAAGGTCAAAAGCCTATGGGGGGGGGGGCGTGACTAGATGGCACAGAATAGAGTACCCACCCTGGAGTCAGGAGGACCTGAGTTCAAATCCAGCCTCAGACACTTAAGACAAAAAACTAGCCGTGTGACCTTAGGCAAGTCATCTAACCCCAATTGCCCCTCCAAAAAAAAAGCCTATGAAGGGTTCTTAAAATTAAAGATAATTATTCTAGAACCCAGGGAGTTAGGTTTAAACTTCCATAGAAGGGATCCAGGTGAGATGGATGTTAAGTTTTAGGTGGTAAAGTCTGTTCAGTATCACATTGCTTCAGGAGGTTAGAAATCTCTCCAGAGACCTTTAAAAATAGGATAGTTTCCCATGTGTGAGGTGGTTTAAATGTCATCTGTGCTCCTCCCAGCCCTACCATCCTCTGATTCTATACAGAAATGACAGAGGGCAACAGGCAGGAGCTCTATGAAAGTCTAAAGGTCTTTTTCATAGCAGACTATTAAGGCCACAGTTGTGCATTTGGCAGTGTGTGGAGTCTGTCCTCATCCTCCTCTGGGTTTCTCAGTGGAAATGCAGTGACCAGAAAGGAGGTCAGAGAGGACCTGGGGCCAGAATGGGCCAAAAAAACACTAAGGCATATTTCAAGATAAGGAACAAAAGGGTAAGCTAGGTACAAGGTCAAATCTGTGGAAATAGAGTGGAAAGAAGAAAGTCATGTGCATGTCCAAGTTATATTGCAACATGCCACCAGGGGCAAAGGGCGAAGAGACTTTGACAGTCTTTCCTTGTCTCTGGTACAGAGTAGGGGAAGCAGGTGGAGCTCTGAAAATAGGAGGAAGCTCTGTTAATGCATCCAGCTATGACTTGACCTGGGCTTTTCTAGAGCTTTTCCTCATAAACAGAGTTTGAGGACCTTACTTAAAGGCATGAAAATAATATTGTATATTTGCATAGCACTTAACTGATTTTCAAAGAGTTAAGTACATTATCTTATATGATCCTAACAGATTTTCTATTAAAAGGGAATTTATGTTATATATGTATAGGTATAACACAAACTTCAAGATTGGCAAATGGACTGAAACTAATTTTGGAGATTCTTTGTGATATAGTATAAGGACTGGAAGATTTTGAGACAGAAGCCATGATTCAAATCCAGCTCTCCAGTGGTATCTGAATTATTTGGGAAAAGCAATAATTTTAATATGGTTTCATTTTGTGACATTAAGAGTTATGTGGGGCAGCTAGGTGGCACAGTGAATAGAGCACCAGCCCTGGAGTCAGGTGGACCTGGGTTCGGATCCGACCTCAGACACTTAACACAAAAACTAGCTGTGTGACCTTGGGCAAGTCACTTAACCCCAATTGTCCTTAGAAAAAAAGGGAAAAAAGAGTTATACAGGTGTGCTTCTGCTAATCCTAAACTGAGTCAGAACATATGACCCTGATGAGGAGAAACCAGATTGAGTTGGTTATCCTGTTTTTACTTAATTCTCTCTCACTTGAGTGCTAGATTTCATTCCATACACATGTCCTGTTGCTTTCTTTTTGTTTTTAATTCTATGGTTTTGAAGAATGGATATTACTCCACACAAAAGGTGCAAAAGTTGGAGTTTTAAAGAGCATGCTTCAATGACTGTTAGAGATATGCCAGTGACTTTGAGTTTGGGGAAGTCAGATGTTTCAAAGGATCATTCAAGTCCATAATGAAACAGGATCTGTCACATTAAAGCAAGCTCAAAGGGAAGAATTGTTGAAAATTTAAAAAGAAACCCAGTTGATGAACAATTGTTGCAAAACTGCCTAATTAATCCTCAGAAGACAAGCAAAGACCTTCAGTGGGACTTGACAGCTATAGGAGTTGTTATTAATTATTTTACAGCAGGGTAGGTTTCTTGGAGTTGGAAGAATAGTAGACAACTGCTAACTATTCCTGTGAAGGAAAAATGCTTGTTATGGACAAGAAACCACAAAGACTGGAATACTGAAGATTGACAAAAGGTCATTTTTACTAATGAATTTCAGTCTTTCATTAAAGGTAATACAAAAATTCTTATTGGAAGAAGTCTAGGGATACCTATAAGACATGGGCATTTTCATCAGAGTACAAAACATCTACCATAAAAAATATTTATGGATTTTTTTATTCTTCTAGTGTACTTAGAAATCCTGTCCTCATTGAGGCAATGACGAACTCTAATAAATATATTGATATAACAAGAAGGAAAATTGTTCCAGGAGGCACAGCAAATAGAGCCCTGGGCCTAGAGTCAGAAAGACTCAGGTTTAAATAACACCTGAGCTCAAACCTGACCTCAGATACATGCTAGCTGTGACTCTGGGCAAGTCACTTATTCTGTCTGTCTCAGTTTTCTCATCTATAAAATGCGGGAAGTAATAGCACTTACCACCCACAGTTGTGATAAAATATTTACAAGGCATTTTGCAAACTTTTAAGTTCTATGTAAAGGCTAGTTGATATTATTATTATTGAAATTCCAAAAGGGAGATTGAATATTATAACATAATCTTATACCCTGCCACGCTTCACAAAAGGCTAAAGAGATTTATCTAGGAGATAGAGACAAACATCCTTTGGTGGCCTGGGAATTCACCTGATTTAAATCCCATTGAATGTATCATTTCATCAGATACCTTTGCTTAATCTCCAATGTGACACGTGGTTTCATGATGAAGAATTAAAGAACATATCACAGTCGGGGGAGCTAGGTAGCACAGTGAATAGAGCACTAGCCCTGGAGTCGGGAGGACCTGAGTTCAAATCCCACCTCAGATACTTGATACTTCCTAGATGTGTGACCTTGGGCAAGTCACTTAATACCATTGCCTCGCTCCACACCCCCCCCCAAAACAATGTATCAAAATGTTTTAAACTTAATGCCAAATCACCACAAAGCAAATGGTTGAGGCAAAAGCAAAGAGAAATGAATAAGCATTAGTTAAGGGCCTAGTACATGCCAGGTACTGTGCTAAGCCTGTTACAAATATCCTCTCATTTAATCCTTGCAACAGCCCTGGGAGGTGGGTACTGTCATCATCCCCATTTGCAGTTGAGGAAATGGAAGTGAGGTAGTTAAATGACTCACCCAGGGTTACGTGTCTGAGACTACATTTGAACTGAGGTCTCCTGACTCTCCCCAGGGCTCTCTCCATCCTGCCTCCTCTTAGGAGAACATATTACATATTAAATTTTTTAAAGATGTTAAAGGGTATAAATTTATTATATTAGTTAATAAATTTACTTATTTTGATTTATCCCAGTTGGAGTCACTGGGTCTCGATTTCTAGATCTATAAATAAAGGGAGTACACTATAGGATCCATAAAGTCTCTGTACCATCTCTGTGCTTTGTGTTTTGCCCTGACTCAAAGGGTCTTTCTCTGTACTTAGGGGAGCATGTGAATTTTACTTGCTTTTATATGTTACATAGGAATATTCTAATTAGCTCACCTGCTGACAACCAAGGTTACCAGTAAACACTTATAAAACGTATCGATTGCCAGGCAGCTATGGACATAAATGGGACTCTCCTTTAAATAAAATATCAAGGAATATATCAACTCACAGTACCAATAAGGGAAGTCCTTGTAGGCTGGGCAGATTTAGATGGAGACTTTCTTTTTTTTTTTTTTTTTTAGATGGAGACTTTCAATGAAGACAATGTCTATCTCCCATCTTGTGTCCTTCTTCCTCTTCAGCCTGAGCTCCTGTCTCTTCCTTCTCTGTTCAATGGCTGCATTCACCTCTTCTCTAGTCCATCCTTCCTCCATTGCTGTTGTAATCTCTGCTGTTTCCACTCATTATCATCATAGACACCTGTGTCCTTGAGTACCTGGTAGACCTTCTTCCTTCCCTATTGCTTTCCTCCAATCAGCTCTTTTGTGTGGGGCCCATAGCATCATGGGAAAGCGAGTCCTTGCTATCTTCCATCAACACTCATGCCTTGGGTCCATAACAGGTGTGTCCTTTTCCTAGTGGGCATGCCAGCTACATAAGTCTTCCCTCTACCCTTCACTCACCCTCGTGTTGTGTTTACCCTAATACATGCCACTTATTTCCATAGGTGAAAACCTTTTGATTCTCATAACCCTGGTAGACATAGATGAAAGCTATCCTCATTTGACAAATGAGAGGAGACCTAGAAAGTTAAATGATTTATCCAAAGTCTCCAGTTACAGGGCTACGAATAATATCTAGATCCCTTGATTCCTAATCCAATTCTTTGAAGGATAGCATGGTTATAGTAGGAAAGCCAACACTAGCCAGAATGGTGTTGCTGTTCAGTGTTGCTCAGTCATGTTCAACTCTTTGTGACCCTGTGGACCACATCACATCAATAGTGTCCATGGGTTTTCTTGGCAAAGATGTCCATGGGTGGTTTGGCAGCTAGAATACCCTGTCTCAAGTCCTATATCTGTCATTTAGAATCACAGAGTGTTAGAGATTAGGGGTTAGAAGGACCACAGAGGATATCTAATCTAATCTGTATCAGAGGAAAAAACTGTTCTACAACATTCCTCATAAATTGTCATCTAGCCTTTGCTTGAAGACTTCTAGTGATGGAAAAGTTCCAACCTGTCTGTCAAGCTGATTTGGCTGCTCATGTTATTAGGAAGGTGTGTGTGTGTGTGTGTGTGTGTGTGTGTGTGTGTGTGTGTGTGCGTGCGCGTGTGTGTATGTGTGTGTCTGTGTGTCTGTCTGTGTTTTATGTAAAGCTGGAATCTTTGCAACTTTCACCCACTGCCCCTACTTCTCTCTGATGCCAAACAAAGTGTAATATCTTTTCCACACAATTGGATGTAATCAGGACCCAACACAGGAGTGCCTAAAGCAGGACCCTGCCCATGATCAGTATTGGAACATCTCTGGATATAGCTTCAGCAGAAATCCTGAAGCTTTGGGAATTCAATTTAGTCAGACCAATGGTTCATGCCAGGCCTCGATACATTTTATTTTCCTTGATTAGTACAAACTTTCCTCTCCCAAAATCCCTATTACAAAGGCCACTAAGATCCCTACTTGCTTCAGTCCCTGAGTGCAAACCATTTCACAAGTCTCTTGGTACCAACCCAACCTGGCTTTTTAATTTCTACTTGGTCTACTTGGGGCCTTCCTAGGCCCCAAGGTCCCCTGGGCTTTTCCACCTTACCTTGCACCACATAACTTGGGGATCTGTCTACCATTTGCATATGATAATGAAAGCGCTTCAAATATTTAAAAACAAACTCCTTCAGATAATGTTTTTGTTTTTGGTTAACTAGCCCCAATCCCTTACTTATTTACTTTACTAGCTGTGTGGCATTGGCAAATCCCTTAACCTCTCTGCATTTATTTCCTTGTTTATATAACAAAGATAGTTCTACTTGACCTGACTACCTTAGAAGGCTGTCATAGGATCACAGTTGAGGAAACTGAGGCACAGAGCACTTAAGCCACACAGCTGGTAAGTATATGAGGCAGGATTAGAACTCAGGTTTTACCTGACTCTGAAGAGAAATGGGATGACATAAGTGGAAAAACCATGTCGTGTCATACAAATGCACTGCATTGTGATTTTTTCCCCCTCTATACTGCCTTGCATTTAGTGATGCATGCACCCATGAGGAGAGGAGCATGGCTTGACTGTCCTTGTTAAACTGCCCTATTGTGGTTCTTAGTCTGAATGGGACACAGTTTTGCCTTTGGTACATTACCCTCAGCAGCATCCTCACTGGTACCCTTGGCTGTTTCTTCTTCTGAAGGAGCTGCTTGGGGTAGTCCCCTTCTGGGGTACCCATATTAAAAGCTGTTGGGCCTACCTTCCTCCCCATTTAGCTGAGGTAGAACTGGTTTGGGGGGGCTATTGCTTTCTTGTTAGGGGGAAAGGGAATTCCCTTTGTCTGAAAGAGATGCCATTTTCATCAACCGCTGTTTATTGGATAACTTTGGGCTGTAATTAATTTCTCTTTGCACTTTGAAAAATAAAACTTTGCTAGGCCTGGCAAGATGACAGCTTCCATTTCATATTTGTCGGCTCTTCACCTTGATACTGCTTTGAAATGAAAAGTTGAATGTCTGTCTACTGTTATTATGTTTTTGAGAAAGCCAGAATCATGGTAAATTAGGAGAATTACAATTCATTCATGTATATGGGTGGGAAGTAAATCTTCTAGCCTCATAGATGAGGAAACAGAGAATTCCCATCATATGCAGCAATTATTCCTGAGGCCTCCTTATTTCCTATAAAGTCAGTGGAAGATTCATGAGTTCATCTGGACAATCCCAAGTTCATAATCTCAAAAGACACTTGCTATTAGTTATGTTAAAGAGAGAGGATTCTTCTAGGTGCTTCCAGGAAGAGGGAGTTAACCAGATTGCCAGCCCTCCCCCATAGAAATTCTGCTGCTTATTTAAATTGCTTCCAGGGTTGGAAGGATGAAAGATTAACACTTAAAAATAAAATCAACTATAACTTTTTTGGTATAGAGAGCTAGCTCCCTGTGAGGGACTGGGAGGATAAGAATCACACAGTCTAGATGTGTCTAAAATTGGGCTTGAACCACTCCCTGAGACTGGCTTTCTATCCATGACAACACACTGATTCTCAGAGAGCTTCATATGTAACAAAGGTATTCATGATTCAGGTGTATGCAATAATGCAGCATGTAGAAATCTCAAAAGTCATATAGCATTTTATATTTCTCTGAGGTACTTAAAAAATTTTTTTAAGACTGTGATTTCATTGGTAGAGGGAATTCCTAGTGAGGAAATTCTCTTTACCAGTGCAAATCAATTGTCTGGGGCATAGAGAGGTTAAATGATTTACCCAGTATGGACCCAAGAGGTGGAATTTGGACCAGAGACTCCCTAAATCTAAGGCCAACCTTCCATCCACTTTACAGCCAGGCAGTATAGTACAGAGCATGTTAGCCCTGAAGTCAGGAAGGCCTGAGTTCAAATCCAGCCTCAGTAAGCCTTCACTTCCAAGCTGTGTGAGCCTAGGCAAGTCACAACCTCCATTTGCCTCAACTTCCTCATCTAGTACTTGTACCTACCTTCCAGGGTTATTGAAAGGATAACATGAGATGCCATTTGTCAAGTTCTCTGCTAACCTTGAAGTCTATACAAATGTAAGCTAGCTATTATTTCATGCTGCTTTTCAGATGTTCAGTCATGTCTGACCCTAATACTGGAATAGTTTGTGATTTGCTTCTCCAGCTCATAAAGAAGGTAAGGCTTGCCTGGGACACACAGCTAGTAAGTTTTCGGGGCTAGATTTGAACTCAGGTCTTCCTGACTCCAGGCCCAGTGCTCTATCCACAGTACCACTGGCTGCTCTGCTTCTTGGTAACAGTAAATGCTCATTCTTGGCACCTGTATGAGAGCCAAAGCAGAATTTTACAGACCACTCTCTCTGGAGTCAGTGGACCTGGGTTCCAATACTGCCTCTAACTCTTATTTACTTGTGTAATCTTGTCCAAGTTGCTCGACTTTTCTAGGCTTCAGATTCCTTATGGCTTAAATAAGGACACTGGAACAGAGAATGCTGACATTCCTTTCAGGTCTAGACCTCTGATACTGAGACGCCACTGTTGATTCATATGGAATTTATAGTCACTAAAACTCCTAATCTTGCTTTTTTCCCCTCCAATAAACTCTTCTCGCACCACATCAAGCTCACCTGCTCCTTTTAAAGATAATTTTTTTTGGAACCCAAATGCATTGGATTCAGTTGAAAGGCTGCACTTAAGGATCTAGAATGCCACATGTGGCCTTCAAGCTGCATGTTCCCCCCCACTGCTGTAGCCTGTCCGTGGGCATTTTGGATCCTGAGTCTATCCTTCACTAAATACTATAAAGCTCTTCCTACTTGCTTGTCTGATAAACATGTCATCTATGGTAAATAGAATGGGGTCAGGTAAAGATCTTAGGTGCATTGCAGTGAACACCTTCCAAAGTGACATTAAATCATCAATGATTACTCCTCAGCATCCAGTTCTGAAGCCACCCAGGCAGACTAGAGGTGGCACAGTGGGCAGAGTGCCAGGCATGGAGGCAGGAAGACCTAAGTTCAAATTCACTTCAGATACTTAATAGCTGTGTGACCCTGATCAAATCACTTACCCTTTTGTGCCTCAGTTTCCTCCTCTGTAAAATGGGGAGAATAATAGCACCTATGTCCCAGGGTTTTTGTGAGAATCCATTGAGATGACGATTGTAGAGCAGGAAGCACAGTGCCCCACATGTAGTAATCACTATGTAAATGTTGGAGGGCCGAGTGAGATAATTATGGGACACATTGTAAGTGCTATGTAAATGTTCATCATCATCCTCGTCATCACCATCATCACCATTACGGCCCAGGCGGGTTGTTGTGAGGATCAGATGAGATCATGATAAAGTACTTAGCACAACTGGTACATTACACCATTACATCATTGTGTGTACCATCATGTATATACATTATAAGCCCTACATAATGTGAGTTGTTACTATCATCTTCATCATCAGCCCCCTTCTCTCCATCTTTGAAGTACGAAAAGCAGGAGAGACATTTTTCCAGGGCTTTGATCAAATCTCGGTAGGCTATATATAGTGCATTCCCCTGATCTAGCACTCTGTGTAACCTTGCCTAAAAAGGAGATGAGATTGCTCTCGATGGAGGCACTTTGGCTTTTTTCCGATCATCACTTCTTCCTTTTCTACATGCTCACTAACCGTCCTTTTGATAATTCAGCCAGTGTTCATGGGCAAAGCACTCTGCTAGGCCCCTGGACTACAAAGAAACAGAATAAGCAGTTCTTGTCCTCGGGGAGTTTACTTGTTCTACTGGAGGGATAAAAAACATACTCAGAGAAGTTGTCTAGTTCTTCTAGGCCCACAGAGAAAAATCACCACAGAATAAAATGCGGTGTATGTGTGTGCATAAGGAAAAAAGGCAAGGTGGTGTGAAGACCTGGGACAAGTTCCATGGAGGCTGATGGTTTGGCTGTGGTCACAACCTTGGCACCTCAGACAGCCGTCTATGACCAAGTTGCAAAACAATCGCAGAATGCTTAGGTAGAGAGAATTTCCTTACTGGGAGTTCCCTCTACTTAGAGTTTCATTTGACTGCAAACTCTTCCATTTGACTGTGAGTTTCTTGAGAGCAGAGGCTGCTTTTGCCTTTCTTTGTGTCCCCAGCACTTGGCATATTATTGTTCAGTCATTTCAGTCATGTCTGACTCTTTGTGACCCTATTTGGGCTTTTGCTTGGCAAAGATACTGGAGTAGTTTGCCATTTCCTTCTTCATCTCATTTTACGGGTAAGGAAATTGAGGCAAACAGGGTTAAGTGACTTGCCCAAGGTCACACAGCTAGTGTCTGAAGCCAGATTTGAACTCATGAAGATGAGTCTTCCTGATTTTAAGTCCAGTGCTCTATCTATTCTATCATCAAGCTGCTCAATGGGTGCTTTAAATTTTTTGTTGAATGGACATGACTATACTCATGGATTCATGTGTCTAGACTCCTCCTTACCCTCCCTAAAATCACCTGCTATGCGCAAGGCAATTGGTATACATATAAAAACAAAAACAAAAAGACCTGATTCCTCCCCTTAATGAGCTTATATTCTCAGTGTGGAAGGAACTGGAGAGGTTTAGAGAAAAGAAAGCATGTAGGAAATAAAATAGCTCTTTTCAGGTGTTTGAAAGGCTGTTATGTGGAAGAGGGATGGGACGTATTGTGCTTGGTCTTAGAGGGAAGAGGCAAAAGCAGCAGATCAGAGTCGGAGAGAGGTAGATTTTGATTTGGACAAATTTCCAAATGATTATAATTGTCCCAAAGTGAAAGGAATGAGTAGTGGACTTTTCCTCAGCTAGAAACTGGATGAGCATTCATTGAGGATGTTGTTGAAGGAATTTCTGTTTGGGTATTGTTGGATTGAGGTCTCTTCCAACTCTAAAATACAGTTATCCCTTCCTCATTGTAGGGGTCAGAAGTGTGGTGCCCCCCACCATCTAGAAAATCTGCGTAAAAATTTTTGGCCCTCCCTTCGTACCAGAGAAATCAATTTTTTCTTTTTCTTTTATAGAGTGTTTGTAGTATTTTATTGTAAAATTTGGGTTAAGTACTTGGTCATGGGCTCTGTGTCGTCTGTTGTCCTTTCCATGTCATCACAAAACTCCCTCCAAATTCCCATTTAATTTCTTATGCCAACCTGTGATACATTGAAACCCGATGGGGAAAGTTTTGGAGACATGTAGCTATCCAAAAATGACTCACACAAAGAAATTACCATGTTTCTAGAAAGTCACTTGAGCGGAACTATCAGAGTGGACCCTTGAGTCCACTAGAATCTGTTGAATGGTCTCTTCTTTGCCTTAGTCTCCAAATGAGATACCTCAGGGATGGGGACCTTCCATGTGGAGAAATCCATTCATTCCTTTGTTTGCTCTTTATGTTACAGAACTCCCAAAAACAAACCCTAAAAATCTATTTATCAATTTCTGAACCCTAAAACCTGACATTTCTCACATGTACATACTCTATAACCATGAGAGAAAGTGGCACTGGGTCACAGATCATTGATCAGGAGCCCGCAGGCACCTTAGAAACCTTCTAGTCTAAGCCTCTCATTTTAAAAATAAAGAAACAGGTCCAGAGAAGTTAAGGAACCACCTCCGGATGACATGGGATGATTTCAGCTTCCTATCCTGCTACTCCAAGTTCGGGGGTCTTCCCACTACACCATACTGCATGAAATGTGTTGTTTTAAAACAGTTTAATTAAGAGCCACAATGCAGCTGTTTTTATTATTACTAGGCTTACTAATTAAGAAAGAAAGGGGTGGACAACAGGTCCTGTTACTTAGCAACAAAGGAGGTGATAAAGATAGCTCTCCCCCTCCCTTAGAATAGGAATTCCACATAGTGAAGAGGTAGGGGGAAAAAAACAAAAAACAAACCCAAAACCAACTATTGAATTTTTCATTCATTTCTTTCCCGATTAACCCTTTTAAGGCCATAGAAATCCCCAAGAGGGCTTTTCAGATTCAGAGCCACATAGGCAGAGATTTGAAAAAAAAAAAAAGTAATAATAGAATTGCAGATAAGGGCTTCTTTGCCAGCTGGCAATGCCTGGTGTTTCCATGGTGACAGCAAACCTAACTCAGATTCCCCTGCACACCAGCCCTCTGCTTTCCTTTTGTTCTGTGGAACAGCCATTAAGTAGCAATATTAATAAGGCAGAGGCATTATCATGAGCTTGGGCACGGTGCAGAGGACCCTGAAATGATTAATGGGGACTCACCCCTGCTGTACAATCTTAACTTTGGTCCATCATCAGAGAGTAGCTCGGGGAGGTCAGGAAATGTTTGTTCTTTTTGCCTGGAAGAGTGAGTGTTTTGTCCTCTACTTCTGAATCCCTTCCCTTGATGCCACTTAAGCCTTCAGAAGAAAGGCACATTTTAAAGAGGACAAGTAGAGGTCATGGGATTTCTCACCCGGCTATTTCCAGCGACCTCGGTCATGTTTAAACTGTCTTCAGGACAAGTCTGGGCTTTTGCTTATTTGCTCTAATTGAGAATAGTGTAAGTGTTAATTTTGCAAGACCTCCACCAAGGAACTCTGCTCATTAGTTCTCGTTTCCCTCTTCCCTCCAGCCTCAGGCCCCCTTCTGAGAACAAAGGGATGAAGAAACCTACCTCTAAGAAACCATTAGGAATTTATACAGGACAATGAAATGGAGTGCTAATGAGAAGACTGTAGGACCCTCTATGGGATTAGGCAAAGCCTGCAATTACTGTGCTTTGGGGAGGCTGGAGCTTCAAAGCCTAGGGGAGCTTCAGAAGCTTTTGGGGTGGCACCCCCCTTGGTTGGCATGAAAACAAAGCCCCCCTGAAGCTGACAGACGAGGCAGGCTGTCAGAATTATCTGGTAATGGTGATATACAAAATTCCCTCTAGCCCCATTCTGGGGCATCCCCTCCTCCTCCCCACCCTTCCTTCCGGGGGCTTCCTTCATGGTCATTTTAAATAGACTTCACCTGTGGAAAGACAAAGAGGTCTAGGGACAGGAGAGTGTGTGACCCAAATAATTATTTGCGTCAGCTGTTCAGCACCTTCATCATCATTGAGCTCTCAAAGAATGGCTAATCCAGGAGCACATTATAATCTAATAGACATGAAAGACACTGGAAGCCTTAGCAAACAGTAGGGAGACAATAGTCTGATATGGTGGCTTAAATTTTGAGCCTTTCCACCCTCCTCAAACAGTATGTTCCAAAGTATACAGCAGGTTTTTAGCTATGCCTATGACCAAATGTAGTTTTTCTCTTCCAAAAGAGCAAAGCAAACCTAACTTAGGGTATCATTTTCAGAAAAGAGGGATCAATGACATTTAGATAGATTTCAAAATACATCACAAGTCTTTCATAAGGATCCATGTTTGATTACGTAACTTACAGGAGATAAGGGAGAGGGCATGATGGCTTTTGTTATAGTTTCATGTATTTTGGTGAACCAGGAACTGCCTGTGTTCACACTAAATGGTGGAAACAAATATTTCACTTTCTAATAAAAAGGGCAATAAAAAATTCACCTACAGAAAACATAAAACAAGTTGGTGACAGTATCTTTTTATCTCCCCAAACTGATCTGAACTAGAACTTCCCCTCCACCTACAAATGGAGCACACTATGTAAATACCACATTCTATGTTCTCAAGGCAGAGTTATGTTACCAGGATAAATATGGATGAGAAAACAAAAGGGAAAAAATGCTTAAATCTCACATCACTTCTCTGCTCCCCCCTCTCCTCATCTGAATGAGACAGAGGAAGAAAAGAACCATCCTATTCTCTAGATTGAAATGGTTATTTCCCAGGATACCATCTTGATCCTCATGCTAGAAATGCTCAGGGACTGGAAATCAGTGTAAGCTTCTGAACTAAATATTTGTAGAACTTCTATTTCCAGATACATTTCATATAACCTCCTGTCATGTACTCTGTTTTCCAGAAAATCTGGACTACTGGCTGTTGTCTAAACTCAGCGTTCCATTTCACTTTTGTGCATTTGCAGCAATCATTTCCCATACCTGGAATATATTCTCTCCTTATCTTTGCATTTAAGACTGTTTATCTTTCTCCAGGGCAGCTAGATGGCTCAGTGGATAGAGCACTGGGACTGGTATCAGGAAGACCTGAGTTCAAATCTGACCTCACACATGTACCAGCTGTGTGACCCTGGGCAAGTCACTTAACCCTGTTTGCCTCAGTTTCTTCATCTGTAAAATGAACTGGAGAAGGAAATGACAAACATTCCAGTATCTTTACCAAGAAAACTCATTGCACTGGTATGCAATGGTCTATGGAGTCATAAAAAGTTGGACAAAACTACACAACTGAACAACAATGATCACTCTCTAAGGCTCAATTTCCGTGTTATCCCCTCAAAGAAATCTTTCCTGATGCCTCCAGTTGCTGTGCTTTCTTTTTCCCAAAATTTTTCTAAAACCCTTTTGTCTGAATTCTCCCTTACCCCACTTCACTTTCATTTTTGTATTTATCTGTACATACTATATTCTCCCAATAGAATGTAAGTTCCTTGAGATCAGGGTCTGTTTCGTTTTTGTGTTTATATCTGTAGCACCCAGTAGAGGGTATTACATGCAGAAAAATAATAATAAAAATTAAATTGAATAAATGTTTATTGAATTGAATTAAACTGAATGTAGGAGCCTTGTGCTAAATAGTATGGGTTATACAAATATAAGTAATAGTTCATCTGCCCTCAAGGAGCTTATAATCCACTAGGGAAGAGAAATATATAAATAATTATAATATGTAGTAGGATACGGTAAATGACCTAAGACAAGAATAAGCAACATCTAATAAAGCATTAGAGATGGAAGACTATATGACCATATATCTTTGGGATTTAACTATCAACAGCAATGTGACTGCCATTAGCCAGGTATCACTTTCTTTACATGTGAATTATACAAGTCTTCAGCCTCACTGTATTGTGTTCCTTTAATATTCTTGCTCCTTACCACCTTTCATATTCTGCCCTTGATTGGATATAATCAGATGATGGCATTCATTGAAATGGGCTAAATTTTAGGGGATTAATCAGATTCTTGGTCTCCAGTCCTAACCCTGGCTGGAAGGTTTCTGTAAAGTATTTAAATTTCCTATGCCACAGTTATCTTGTTAATACTGAGTGGACAGTTTTCCCTTCATAATATGAAATGTGTTCACCCTCTTGTTTTCAGGAGGCACTGCTGTGGACCCAGTGAATGCACAACAATGGTATCAAAATGCAATATCCCTATGCTCCCCAAAGGAAGATTCAGAAGTGTTTAGCAGAAGGGTCTGTTTGGCAAAATCAGCTCCTTATGTTTCCTAATTGTCCCTCTACTATAGCTGCTGTTTGCCAGCCTGGCTGGCCAATGCTCACGCTTTCTCCATCACCCCTTGTCCCTCTATATCTATGGCAGTATAGCCTCAAGCAGACTACCTCGTACTGCAATATTAATCCAGAGCTAGAGAAAGGAAAATCATAACTGGGATGGAGAGTCTTAATCAAATCATTGGGAAATGGCAGGAAGAAATAGCCTCCAAATGGTAGGCAGAAGATGGTGTGAGCTATTTTCTTATTTGGGAAGATACCTCAATGGCCTTTCAAGTTCACAGACCTTTTATTTAAGATAATTGTTTTTTTCGGTGGTGAGATACAAGGAGGTAAGAAGTGAGGGTTGTGCTGGTGCCCTTTTCTTTAAACCTAAGATCATAGATTTTGAGTTAGAAGGAATCTTTGAGGGGGTCTAGTCTTACTGCCACCTGCTCCAGAATAGAATACTGAGGTCAAGGAAGTTAAATGACTAGGGTAGGGATTTTTTTATCTTTGTATGCTTATCATATAACCCATAGTAGGCACTTAGTAAATTCTTGTTGGTTGATTGTCCATGGTCACACAGATATTAATTGTCAGAGGTGGGATTTGAACTCAGTTCCTCTAACTCAAGAGCTAGTCTTCATTCACATTCTGACTTTCTTTTTGGCAATGATTCTAATATTTCTCAGATATTCTGACCGTCCAGTTCCTCAACTATTTCCACAGAAGCCAGGATCTCAGGGATGAACAATGGAGAGGGAAATAATCTGTTAGAAAACATCTGACTTGAGGGAAGAGAAAAATTCTATTCAATTATTATGATGAGGCACTGGAGGGTTATTTAAACAGGAAGGAAAAATAAAAGAGAAAAAGAGTCTTTGCAAATATGCCTCTGTACATATGTGCACACACGTATATACAGATGTGCATATATGTATACATGAGCATGTGTGTGCATATACATACATATGTATACAAACATGTGTGTATGATATATATCTATATAGTATACATATACTGTTATGATATGCATATACATGCATTGTTATACTCCAATTTATATAGAGACTATATGTAGAATAGCAATATACTATATTATATGTGTATTATATGCTATACTATATTACAGATACATATAGAGTTCAGCTGAATGGAATAAATGTGTATCAAGCGTAAGATCTGTATAAGACACATATTATTGTAAATATGGTCCTTTCCCTCTGGCTTTAATTTTTGAGGGGTATATGCCTGATAGTGCTATTGCTGGGTTAAAGAGTAAGCACACTTTAGTGAGTTTTGAATATAATTCCAAGTTGTTTTTTCAGAAAGGTTAGGTCAATTTATAGTTCTATCAACAGTCTGTTAGTATGTCTGTCCATCCAGAGCACTCTTTAATAATGGCCATTTTAATCTTTTTATCATTTTTGAAAATCTAATAGGTATGAGGTTAAATCTCAGAGGTTGTTTAAATTTGCATTTCTTATTAATAACTGGGAAGATTTTTTCATATAGTTGTTCATAGCCTGCATTTTTTCATTTGAAAACTCTTTATATCCTTTGGCCAATTTTATATTGGTGAATGACTTTTATTTTTATGTATTTATAATATATACCATGCATCTCAGGCTTTTATCAGATAAATTTACTATAAAACCTTTTCCTCCATTAACTGTTTCCCATCAACTTCTTCTTTAGAGGAACTCTAATATTCTTTTGTGAGACTGCCCTAAGCCGACATACTTGGGGTCTAATCAACACATTTTTAGCATTTTTGTTAGGGCTCCACTGATGCTTGACTGATGCTCAGGCAGCCCTGACTTAACTCAAAGTTCCCTAGCCCTCATTCCTGGTTGGATTAATGAGAAGAAAGGCCTTTTGACCTTTATTTTGATCTTTGTCAGCTTGTACTTGCACCATGTTAATTATCTTTAAGGTTGCACTTAGCAATGCTGAAAAAGGGAGAGGCAGGGGTGGCAACCTTTATTTTGCATTCCTTCTATGGTGGCAAAGATTTCTATTTTCTTCCTTTGGTTTTAGAATATACCTTCAATTACCTCCTGACTAATCTAGATATAATTCTCCTTTATAAAGAGTTCTCTTTAATATTGTAGAAGGGTTTTTGCTTGTTTTTTTTTTTTTGGCCTTTTGGAGGGCAATTGGGGTTAAGTGACTTGCCCAAGGTCACACAACTAGTGTCGAGCGTCTGAGGCTGGATTTGAACTCAGTTCCTCCTGACTCCAGAGCTGGTGCTCTATCTACTGTATCACCTAGCTGCCCCAGAAAATATTAATAATGCACATTAAACTTAGGAGTAGGTCATGCCTACATTTCCCTTCCCTCCCCCCTGAAAGCTGGTTGTAAAACATTTACAAGCACACACTTAGGACCATTGTAATTTGTTAGATCTGGAAAGGACTCTAGAGATCATCCAACCCATTCTCCTTATTTTATAAATAAGGAAATCAAGGCTAAGAAGGTAAAATAGCTTACTTAAGGTTAAATGACTTGCCTATCTTTATATAGGTATTTAGTAGCAGAATTACCCAGGATTCAAAGTCTCCCTGGATTGACTTGTTCTCTTTAATTCTGGAAGCCTGAATTAATACAGCTGCCTTTGTACAATGCATTGTGTAGTTAGACATCTTGACAAGTATACAATATCCTAGTATGTTCATCACCCTTGCCTGGTGGCCCTGATAGTATTACTGTGTATAAATTAGGATTACAGTGACATCTCACAGTTTACAAATTTAAAGTTCTTCTCTCAGTATTTCTATGCTAATGGGCTGAGTCAGGCTAACCAATTATTTCCATCTTAGTTCAATTCAGAAAGTATTTCTTGAGGAATTCCTATGTATCTACCACTGTACTAGGGTTCCATGATGTTAATACCTCATATAAGGCAGAAAAAACTTGTAGACAAGTGCAGGTCAAAATGCCTGAGTTCAAGACCTCCAACTATGCTCTGGGGGCTTACTCTCTTTGTATAATTAATTTCTTTTTGGTAAAAATAGAGGTACAGACCATAACTAAACTATAAATTATCTATATACACAGTGACTACATTCCCTTATTTCCTTCCTTTCCCAAATTCTGAAGTCGGTGCAAACACTTAGTCTTTCAAGAATCTAAGGGAATCAAAAGTAAAAGTAAGAAGAATCTATCAACACCCTATTAACAATAATTGCCTAATTTAGTCTGGGGTTTGGGACCAGTCCAAAATGGATCTCAAGAATCCATTTGTCCCTAAAGCCAATGACCTTGTTTGGCATTGACTGGGAGCTCTGAATTACTCAAATGATTGGATTCAGTAAACATTCATTGTGTGCTTTCTATGTCCAAAGAGACATGGGAAGATCCCACCAATAAAATACTATTCTGGTGTCTCAGAGTATTGTGGAGATGGCCCTGGTTTCTCAAAGGCTATGGCCCCAGAACCCAAGCTCTGATACATTTTACCATGTTCAAATATAAACTTGGTGACATTGAGTGCCCAGGCTTGGTGACATGTTATATCCCTGGTAGCTGAGGATTTATGGAGAGGATCATCACCAGTAGCTGATGGCAAAGTGTGGAGAGAGAAAGGAGGATATAAAAGGATATAAAAGAAATAGAATGGAGAAACAATGGAGGAGTAAAGAACAAGATAGGAGAATAAAGAGGAAAGAGAGAAAAGAAGAGAGAATGGGGATAGGAAAGGAAAAGGGAGGAAAAGGTAAGGTGAGAAGGAAGGAAGGAAGGGAAAACAGAATGGCAGGAGGAAAAAAAGGAGGGGGAAAGGAGGAAGGAAGAAAGGGAGTTATGGGTGAAAGGTATGCAGAGAAAAGTTCAGGAAGTAATTTTCCACTCTAATCTGACACACTGTACGCAGTAGGAATCTATATCAACTGTTTGTTGGTTTAGGTACTAGTTGTATTCAAATACAATAGCAAGTTCTGTACATTAATCATCTCTCTGCCAGTTCCCTTAGCATTGGCTACAACGGGAGCAGCTACAAGTTTGTTTCCTATACAAATATATTTTAAGAGTATTTCTATTTTACAAAAAAAATTAATAACATTTAAACAGAAAATATACGAAGGTTCCTAGACAATTTAATGTGTTTTTTTTTTATCATATATGAATGCCTGAGAGTTTTTCTATGTGAATATGGGGCAATTTATTTGACTGGGAGTGGGGAGAGCAATGGCAAGTGAAATATAACCAGCATGGAACCTGTTTGTTACTAGCATAAGAAAAACCTTCCCAAATCACTGTCAGCAAAAAGTTCCTGGCAATCTGCGAGACTTTCACCTTTCTCAGGAACATTTGTAATAGTAGTTAATATACTTAGCATGTGTCAGGCTTTACTAAGTGCTTTACAATTCTCATCCCATTTGATATTCACAACAACCCCTTGAAAGTAGAAGCCATTATTCTCCCCCTAGTACAGATGAGGAAATTGAGTCAATTGTGACTTCCTAACTCCAGATCCAGCTCTCTGGAGCCACCTAGCTGCACTATGTATAATAATAATGGCAGCCATTCACAAGATGCTCTCGGGTTCACAATGCTATACGTGTATCTCATTAGCATCACAACTCTGTGAGGCAGGTTCTACTAGTATTATGAGAAACTAAGAGAAGTCGAGTGACGTACTCATAGTCACACAGCCAGTAAATATCAAAGGCAGGATTCAAACCCAGTCCCTTCCTCCTAAAGTCAAATCGGATACACATTTCACCATCCCATATGGCTTCATTTGCTTCTAGTTATTCCCATTTTCTACTCTTCTCTATAGACCCACCAGCTTAAAGGAACAGAAGGATCCAATCACCAAAAATATATTCATCTTTCCCACAAGAGTCTCATGAAACCGGAGTACCGTAATAACCAGGCTAAATGAGACTGGACTGGAGAAACAGAACATTCAATTTCTTTATCATGTCAAGAATTCATTAAGCTTATTTCTTATTGGACCTTGATTTCTTAGGCTCTGGGTATACAAGTTCCTATTTCTTTAAAGGGCTGGACCTAGCTCACTCCTTGGAAAGTTATTTTGTTTGTGTTACATGAGTGCTTTAAATTAAATGGATCAATTCTGAATGTGCTTTCCTTTCTCTGCCCCAGCTTCTTGTTCATTTGGGGGTATGCATTTGCAGCTTATAGACCAGGATACCCAGGCCTGAATTACTCTGCCAGAAAAGAGACCCACACAGCAACTTATGGCTACTGACAATTTTTTTTTAAACAAATGCTTTATTAACTTCTGTTTTACATCATTCATTTCCGACAGATTTTGAGTTACAATCATTATCCCCCCATTATTCCCCTACCCAACCTCCCTGAATAGCAGTCCCACAAGATATCGCTTCCTCCAATCTGCTCTCTCCCATACCTTCTCCCATACCCCCTTCGACTTTTCCATTAGAGGAAGATGAATCTTGTGTCCCAATGCCTGCACATCTTATCTCCCTATTACAAGCAAAAGAGTATTAATAATAGTATTTATATATATTTGAAACATTTAATCTTAAGACCTCGAATTTCAGATCCATTTCCTTCCTCCCTTGTCACCCATTCCCTCTGGGGAGATAAGTAATTCAGTATATGTTGTACATGTCTAGCTATGCAAAACATTATCATAGTAGATATATTGTACAAGGCTGCTTATAATTCCCTCCCACTCATCCCACCCCCCACCTGGTCCATTCCCTACATGATCCTGTCCCTCTTCTATAGTGGGTACTTCCAACCTCCCCTCACCCCAAGGATGCCCTCCCATCCATCATCCCTCCTCTCATCCCCCTTCCCCTATCCTGCTGCAGGTTGAGATATCCCATTTAGTATGTATGTCATTTTCTCCCTGAACCAAATTCAATGTGAATGTGGTTTTGCCTTTTTAGCCTTCCTTATTCTCCCCCTCCTTTGCAACCACTTCCCTTGCTTCTTCTACATGGGATAGTTTACCCTACCCTGTCTCTCCCCATCTCCTCTTGCCACTTTCCTCTCTCACCTCATAATTTCATCCCTTGAGTATTCTCCCTTCCCAATAAATTCAACCTATGCCCTCTATCCATATATAACTGTAACCATATACACACACATTCACATATGTATTCATATGACCACACCCCCTTCTTCCATTATTTTCATAGTGAGAAAGATATCATCAGTCACAGTTATTGCTTTTCCATATAGGAATGTAAATAGTTCAACTTTGATAAGTTCCTTTTGATTTCTTTTCCCTGATTACCTCTCAGGCATCTCTTACTTCTTGCGTCTGGATGTCAAATTTTCTATTCAACTCTGGTTTTTTCCTCAAGAATGCTTGAAAGTCCTTTATTCCACTGAATGACCATATTTTCCCCTGAAACAAAATACTCAGTTTTGCTGGGTAGGTGACCCTTGGGTTCATTCCCAATTCTTTTGCCCTCTGGAATATCATATTCCATGCCCTTCCATCCCTCAGTGTAGAAGCTGCCAGGTCCTGGGCTATTCTGATTTGTGTTTCCACAATATTGAAATTGTTTCTTCCTGGCTGCTTGTAGTATTTTCTCCTTGATCTGGGGATTCTGGAACCTGGCTATAATATTTCTGGGAGTTTTCTTTTTGGGATCTTTTTCAGGAGGTGATCGGTAGATTCTTTCAACCTCTATTTTGCCCTCTGGATCTAAAACATCAGGGCAGTTTTCCCTGAGAATTTCTTGAAGGGTGATTTCTAGGTTCTTTCCTTGATCATGGCTTTCAGGTAGTCCAATAATTTTTAAATTGTCTCTCCTGGATCTATTCTCCAGGTCAGTGGTTTTTCCTATGAGATATTTCACATTGCCTTCTAATCTTTCGTTTGTTTGGATCTGCTTACAGCATCTTGATTTCTCATAAAGTCACTAGCTTCCATTTGCTCCAGTCTAACTCTGAAGGAATGAATCTCCTCAGTGAACTTTTGAGATTCTTTTTCCATCTGGCAAATTCGACTTTTTAAGGCATTCTTCTCCTCAATGCCCTTTTGGGCCTCCTTTGCCATTTGAGCTAGTCTATTTTTTAAGGTGTTGTTTTCCTCAGTCAGGCTGTTGACCCTCATTTCATACTTTTCCTGCATCCTTCTCATTTCTCTTTCCAATTTTTCCTCCACTTCTCTTATTTGATTTTTAAAGTCCTCCTTAAGGTCCTCTATGGCCTGCAACCCACTCATGTTTTCCCCTGGGGCTTTTGGAGCAGGACTTCTGACCTCACAGTCCTTTTCCCGCTCTATGCCCCCAAAATAGGAGTCTAGGGTTGCATTTTTCTGTTTCCTTTGCCTTGGCATGTTGCCACTTAATTACTTGACTTTGGGCTTGTTGCCACACTATGGCTTTAAGGCCAGATAGAGGAATTTTCGTCCCGAACGTGTGGGGGGCAACTTCCGTTTCTGGCAAGCTATAAACCCACCCACAACTTCCACCCTAGATCACAATCCAGATCCAGGGAGGTTAAAGCAAGAGCGATTACCCCCAAGACTGATCACTGGATCTCCCCACGATTTGTAGGCTGGGAGCCGGAAATGCCTCTGAAAACTACAAAATGGCGTGTCTCCTCAGCAGCTTCTAGCCCCCAGGGAGGGAGCTGACGCATTCCCCAAATACAGGCCCCAAAGTCCATAGGACACTAACCTCTTACATTGTCCTAGGCATGTCTATGTTGATAATTCTGGAGTTGCCACAGCTCCTGGTGTTCTGGGGTTCCTCCAGCTGGCTGCTGGCCCTGCCGCCCTGGGGCTAAAACCTCGGCTCACGCGGACCTGGGCTCGGCTCGTCTGGGCTCCTGCGCTCTGCGCTCTGCGCGTTGCCAGCTCCCAGACCGCTGCACTGGTCCTTCCTGCAGGGCTGCTGGGCTGTCCTCAGCGGGAGGTTAGCTTCTCTGTGTCGTTCTGTGGGTGGTGGGGCTCCAGAAGTTGTTCAGAGTCCTTTTTTACATAGTTTGTGGGGAATCTGGGGGCAGAGAGGCTTGGACGAGCTGTTTCTACTCCGCCATCTTGGCTCCGCCCCCCGGCTACTGACAATTTAATGCCTCCACCTTTTCTGTCTTGTTAACCCTGATTCTTGACTTTCTGCAGTTACATCTGCCATGATTTATTCAATGTCATAAGGTTGTGGTGCATAAGACAAGGACTTTTTTTTTCTAGCGCTGACTTAAAACATAGATCAAAGGAATAAGAACAAGAGAATGATAGTTCAAAGGAACATGACTTAAGAGGATAGCTCTTAAGTGGTTTATTGCTAGAGGACAATAAAACAAACAATGTACATCTGCACAAAAATTACATATATACATATGTAGACTGTTTCTTTGGTAAATTAATTCTTCTGGCTACATATGTATACATTGAGAACATAGTACAGATATAATCTATATTTCTTTGAAAAATTTCATCTTCTGTATAAACACATGTACATATATACATATGTAACATATGTACATGCTCATACAGGATGTCACAAAAGTCTTGGTGCAGTTTTAATATTTAACATCTTTATAAGTATAAATGGTCCAAACTTAAAAAAATTGAAGTTTTATTTAAAGTATTGATGTTCCTTATTAAAAGTCAATATAACCACTATCTTGTGATAAATATTGCTCTAATTGATTTTCTAAACTTTGTAAAAATCTTTCATCAATTGCTACTCAGTGACTGAGTAGATTACCTTTGTAATTTAGCCTTAAGATCATCCAAAGAACAAGGTTTTAATCCATATATGACAGTTTTGATATCACCCACTCCACAAGAAAAAGTCTAATGGAGATAGATTAGGTGCCCAACTGAAGTGTCTAAGCATGAGAATATCCTTTTTAAGTGTCATCCAGAAACTCAAATACACAGAAGACATAATAACAGTTTGCCCTGTCTTGTTAAAATGAAAAAAATTAAATTTATTTTTCAGATATTTATAGCAGCTCTTTTTGTGGTAGCAAAGAATTGGAAATTGACGGGAGATGCACATCAATTGGGGCATGGTTAAACAAGCTGTGGTATATTAAGAAATGATTAATAGGTGGATTTCAGAAAAACCTGGAAAGACTTATATGAACTGATGCTGAGTGACATGGGAAGAACTAGGAGAAAATTATACATAGTAATAGCAAAATTGTTTGATGATCAACTTTGATAGACTTAGTTTTGCTCAGCAATGCAATGATCTAAGACAATTCCAAAAGACTCATGATGGAGAATGCTATCCACATCCAGAGAAAGAACTATGGAGTCTGAATGCAGATCAAAGAATACTATTCACATTTTTTGTGGCTTTTCTCTTTTGTTCTGATTCTTCTTTCACGATATAAGTAATGCAAAAATATGTTTAATATTATTGTGCATGTATAGCCCATATTAAATTGCATGCTATCTTGGGGAGGAGAGAGAGGAGGAAGGGGGAGAAATTTAAAACTCAAAATCTTATAAAAGTGAATGTTGAAAACTAAAAAAAAAATTTTTTTTAAATTATTATTCAAAATTCACAAAACTAAATACATGTAAAATTTAAATAATTGAACTCCCAAAGGAAATTTTTATAAGATTTTAGTATTTATATGGCTAAAGTAATTAAAACTTAAACCACCACTAAGACTTTTGGGACATACTGTATATACCTGCTCTAAGTTGACATATGAGATCCCAAAAGAGCACCACACTGCAAAATCAGGCAATAAAAATCATAGATTTGTGAAGAAAGTGTAGGTAGGGGAACAACATTCCAAATCTTTGAAAGTGACACATGAAAAAAAGAGAGCCTAGCCTCTCTTTCTATTTTTGTGTTTTGTTTCCTCTTTCCCATTGTTCACTCCATCGGTTATAATCTTTATTTACAACCTGACTAATGTCTAATGTGAAGGTATTTGTAGATACCATATTTGATTTTATGCCACCATGATGGGGGCAGGGAGAAGAGGGAAAGGGAGAAAATTTGAAACTCAAGGGATTGTGGAACTGAAAGTTGCAAACTAAAAGTAAATAAATAAATAAAATTTAAAAAAAGAAAGAGCCTAATAAAAATGGTAGCACAGCTATTAAATTAAATAGTTAAGAAATACATAAATAGCATAATAACTAGGGGCTAAGTCCATAACCTTGGGTTGCTACTGCTTGGCCTGTGCACTGGGCAGCTGGAGTTACAAGAATGAGTAGAAAATTCTGGGGTCTTTAGGCCAGAGGCCTTGGGGGAAGGTCATGGGGGTGGGAGTGGGAGTTGGGGTAGGAGTGGAGATGGTGTAGCCCAGGCCTCCTTTCCCCACAGCTCCCACTGTACTAGAAGATAACAATTAATATGGTATTTACCTTGACAAAGACCTGGATTTTGCTGGTAGAAGCAGGTGGCACAATGGTTGAAATGTATGTGTTCTTGTGAAGTGCTACCACATTCTATGTTATCTCACAGTTTTTCTCTGAAGAAAGCTCACAGGAGCAAATCTGAAATTCAAATTATACTCAAAATGTTCCCTTAATAAATCAGCTGAGTTGAAACAATTTTTTGCCTCAGTTTCCTCACCTGTAAAATGGGGATAATAATGGCACCTATCTCCCAAGGTTGTTGTGAGTTTTGAATGAAATAATAATAGTCTGATGTCTCATCATGATAAATAGAGTACAGAATATAGAAAGGCAATGTGGAATAATAGCTAGAGAGCTGGTTGTAAAGTAAGGATGCCTACCTTGGACACTTACACTGTCAGTATAACCCTAGACAAGCCCCTTAAACTTTCAGTGCCTCCAGGTATCTCTTTAAGACTATTAACTGGAAATTAAGCACTATTCTGTACAGATAGAAGGAATTTCCTCACTGGGAGTTTCCTCTGATCAAAATAAGATATACTAAATATTGAAATAAAATATAAATAAAATACAAAATAGATAAAATATAATAATACAATAAATAAAACAAACAGCAAATATAAGTATAAATAATAAACTCTACAATAGAGTGGAAAGGCTTAGTTAGGATATCATTGTTCAAATATTGGCTTTACCACTTTTTAGCTGGTAAATGTGAGCAAGCAACTTGCCCTGGCTCCTGTACTTCATGGCCCCTCCTTGGTGCATATGTGTCTCTTATGGCTGCCAGTTTCCAATCCACCATACAAGATATCTCTTCAGGCAAGTAAGTCATCCTGTTTCCTTCTACATGGCTGAATTAGTCCCGTTCCCGTTATCTTCTTGGGCGGTGTGCTTCTCAGTCTCATCAGCATTTCCCAAGGAGTCTTGGCTTCCCAAGGGGGCATTCCTGTCTTCTCTTTGTTTACCTTGCTGTCTCCTATTCTCCTTGGGAGCATCTGGGGTGGGTTATACTAATTTCTCCAGGCTGCTGCTTCTCAAAAGATCTCCAAAAAAGGAGGGGCAGAGACTATATCTCCAAGTAGCTTTTCCCAGTCTGTGACTCAAAAGGAGAGGGACAGCCCTGCCCTATCAGCTATGATTTATGCCCTCACTACAGAGATCAGGAAGAGAATGAGAGATATTGGTCTGGTTTAATTTTAGGAAAAAATCAGGTTTTAGGAAAGGGTGACAGGAGATACATGCAAGGTTCACTGAAAATAGATGGAATTCATATCCTGAGATTTCAAAGCAGCTTTATATTCACTTTTGAAAGGAAAAATCTTTTTTGTAACTCTGCCAGGGAGAGAATTCATTGTTTTGACTTAACAGAACACTCCATTAGGGAGTTGGAATTTTGCATTTATCTGCTGATGTCTCAACTATTTATGCATAACAATAAGAACTTTTTTTTTTGGTGTTAGCAATATATTGTGTTTTTGTGATAGCTTTGTGAAGGAAAAGCCAATAGTTTTGAAGGAGTCCAAAAACACCTGGCTATTAAGATTTAATTAATTATATTCATAAAGGAAAAAAATGTCTAAAACTGGCTTTTCAAGGGGCGTCTAGGTGGCGCAGTGAGTAGAGCTTCAGCCCTGGAGTCAGAAGGACCTGAGTTCAGATCTGACCTCAGACACTTAACACACACACAAACAAAAACCTAGCCGTGTGACCTTGGGCAAGTTAACCCCAATTGCCCTCCAAAAAGCAAAACAAACAAAAAATAACCTGGCTTTTCTATTTCCTCTGCTTTTAAATGGGGTAGGATTTTCTTTTAGAGTATTCAAAGCATTGAACAGTGAAATCAGCTTCCATGTTAGGGTATTTGGTTTCAATGATGTTGTTTTATCAGAAAGCTAACAGATGGTAAATTCATGTGACAGCTATAGGATAATTTTGTTTCTGCAATTTTTAAAGATTCATACTTTACATCCAAATTCCTTGAAGTGACTGGGAATTAAATACTTTAAGGGATATGTGCAAATTCATTCAATGAAACACAAATGTTGGTTGACAAGAATTAATCAAAAAACCTTAATTTTACTTAAGAGATAAACACTGCTTTCTTAGTGAAAGCAAGGCAGTTATAGAATAGGGATGTGAGAAAAAAACTCCTTTAATTAAATATACCAGTATCGCAAGAGAGAATACCTTTGTCTAGTGAGCTCACTTTGTTTTAAATAAGAAATAATTTATCTATTGTGGGATCTTTTCAGATGCTGTCCTTTAAAAGGGCAGGGCAGCTCGGTGGTGTAGTGACTAGAGAGCCAGACCTGGAGTCAGATAACTCTTTGTTCAAATCTGGCCTGACACTAGCTGTGTGACCCTGGGCAAGTCCTTAACCCTGTTTGCCTCAGTTTCCTCATTTGTGAAATGAGCAGGAGAAGGAAATGGCAGACCATTCCATTATCTTTGCCAAATGGGGTCATGAAGAGTTGGTCACTACTGAATCCACTGAACAATGAGCTTTAAAGGAGTCACTTTTAAGATAAATAAGGAAATACAATTTGAGGGTTAGAAATCATAAAGTGAGGAAAATCTTCGACAATAACTACAAATTCACAGCATTGTAATGTTTTAAAAAATGTTTTCCTTTTATCACCAGGGGGTAGGTGGTACAAATAGTATTATTCCCATTTTACAGATGAAGAAATGGAGGTTCATAGAGGGAACATAATAGGTCCAATATCTAGTGTCAAAGTCAATATTTCAGCCCAGGTTCTCAGACTTCAACTCAGTACCAGCCCTCCTTCTATTATATCACATTCTCTTTGTGGAGACTAATTGATGGATGAGCTAGAACTAAGGAGGAATGACTGGGACTTTTCTTTAGGGTATAAAATTTGCCCCAGCCTGGGAAATTTAAAAGAACACTAATAGCATTTGGACTTTCCTGGGGAAGAAGTTTGTGTGTACGGGGAGGGGTCGCTGCCAGGACAATCAGAGATTCAATTAGAAACCTGGCTCTCTTTCCCACAGTTCCTTGGGTGAGAAGGGAGAGGGAGAGAGTAGAGGACGAGGCTGGTTGGACTGAGCTCTCGTCCAGGCTGTAGGTAGAAAGAGAAGCCCAGATTTAGTCTGGCAGGTGGTCCCCCTTAATGATTAAAAACCTTTCAGGGCTGTTTTTGGAAAGTAAATACTGTTCTAGGGGCAAAGGCCAACTAGGGACTGGCCAATAGACTGTGATGTGGCCAACCTCCTCTACCCCATGAGCAGAGAGGTCTGGTCCTTCAGGGGATAGGGATGTGGTGCACCTCCAACAGGGCAAGGCCCAAGAGGGGAGATGCCCTCAGCATCTGGCTAGCACATAGCCATTTAAAAAAAACTTAATAGTATTTTTTTCCCAATTACATGGGAAGGTAGTTTTTACATTCAGTTTAATAAGATTTTGAGTTCCAATTAAACACACTTCCCCATTAGTCCTGAAGGTCTAAGCACACTATTTTCGCTTCTTTTGTTTTTTCTTTCTCATGGTTTTCCCCTTTTGTTCTGATTCTTCTTTCACAATATGACTAATTAGTCAATGAGAACACAGCATGGCATAGTAGATAGAGGGTCTGGTTTTTCCAGACAGGAAGATCTGGTTGAGGTCCCACCTTTGATGCATGGCCATGGGCAGGTCACAACTTTCAGTAAACCAGGCAGCTCTGGAAGATTATAAATTACAGAAAAGTAATTTATCTGTTTTAGTGGAGGACGTTTTCACACTTTTTTTTCTCATACTAAGTAAAGCATAGGTTGGAGAGAAGGGAAGAAATTATCCAAGGTTTTAAGTAATCAATAAGCCAACAATATTCATAGCATCTGTAGAGAGAAAAAGAGAAGTGCTTAAGTACTTGGGGATATTCTAAACTAGAAATCAGTATTACAAGTATGATCAAAACAGCATTATCATCTAATGTTTTTAGCAACTACTATGAATAGTCATGGTTATGCTAGAACTAGTTCAAAATGGATCTCAAGAGCTATGTTAAAATTTCCGTGTGAGCATTTATATTCCCCAAGTCAGCAAATCAGGGCTTGATTTGTTATTTTGTTGATTGTCTAGACTTAAGAAAATGATGGAGAAAATGCAGGTTAAATTTAAAAGTGCACCATTTGGTTGTTAAACACTTGCCAGGATGCCCCTATGCTACTAAATTATAATGAGAATGCCTATTCTTTTTATAATATTGTCCCCCAGTGAGTTCTGTTGTCAACACAATATCTATAAGAATCAATAGGAATAGGCAACCTAAAACTAGGCAACCTAGTTTTAGAAACATAAAAAAGGCAAGACGGAATTTAAGTGATTTGACTAGTGCAACATAGTAGTTTTACGTTATTATCCTGTCAGAGTTTTCTGCTTCTTAGTTTGTGAGAGAAGTAAGACTGAGAAAGAGGAAACAGAGGTAACTGAGCAGCTGAACCTCAAATGTCATTCTCTTCATTATTGTACATGGATTTACTAGCACTTTCAGCAAAAGTCAACATATTTTTATTTGTTTTTAAATTTTTTGTTTTATATCAGGATGTGCTTGTTTTACATCAATATGTACTTCCCCTTCCCTCACCCAGAATGCCATCTTTTATCACAAAAATAAAAAAATAGAAACAAAAATGTAATTTAGCAAAACTGGCCAACATATAAACCAAATCCCAACGATATATGTAGTTTTCCAACCCCATGGTCCCCAAACTCACGAAAGAATGGAGGAAGGTAATTCTCCTATCTTCAGGATAAGTTTGGTCATTACATTTTTTTTTTTTTGCCTTTTTGGAAGGCAATTGGGGTTAAGTAACTTGCCCAAGGTCACATGGCTAGGTTTTTATTTGTGTGTGTGTTAAGTGTCTAAGGCCAGAACAGAACAGAACTCAGGTCCTTCTGACTCCAGGGCTGACGCTCTACTCACTGCGCCACCTAGCCGCCCCTGGTCATTACATTTTAACAAACATTTAAAAATTGATGTAAATTTATATTGATATATCTTGTTTTAAAAATAACATATATTTAGCAAAGTATGCCCCCCCTTTCTTCCAAATAGCCATCCCTTATGATAAAGAATAAGAAAAAGAAAAATTTTGAGCAAAACTAGCTGACATTAAGAAAAAAAATCTATTCTGACCCATCCTGCCCCTGTCTCTGAAAAGAAGTGAGGAGATTTACATTTTGATATTTCTTCTTTGGTGCAAGCTAGGCCCTTATAATTCCACAGCATTCAGTTTCTGTGTTGTTCTTTCTATACACATCGTTGCATTTGTTTTTTATGTTGTTTTCTGGTTTTTGCTCATTTCATAGCTGCTCATATGTCTTCTTATGATTCTCTGTATTCATCATTTCTTATAGTGCAACAGTATTCCATCACATTAGTGTACTATCACATGTTATTCATTCCTCATTTGATGAGCATCTGTTTCTTCAACAAACATCAAGTGCCTACCATGTGCAAGTTCCTAGCCATACAAAGATTGACAAGATGCAGGCCATAAAAGGGGAAAAGAAACCACATATACAAAAAATATTTATAGCAGCTCTTTTTGTGGTGACCAAAAATTGGAAATTGAGGGGAAGCCCATCAATTTAGGAATGGCTGAACAAATTGTGGTATATAAAAGTAATGGAATGCTGTTGTGCTATAAGAAATGATGAGCAGGGGCATCGAGGTGGTGCAGTGAATAGAGTACCAGCCCTGGAGTCAGGAGGACCTGAGTTCAAATCTGGCCTCAAACACTTAACACTCACTAGCTATATGACCTTGGACAAGTCACTTAACCCCGATTGCCCTGCCTTCTCCCCTATAAAAAAAGCAAAGGAAATGATGAGCAGGCAGATTTCAGAAAAACCTGGAAAGACTTATATGAACTGATGCTGAGTGAAGTGAGCAGAACCAGGAGAACATTGTACACAGTAATAGCAATATTGTGCGATGACCAGATTCGATAGACTTAGCTCTTCTCAGCAATGCAATGATCTAAGACAATTCCAAAAGACTCATTATGGAAAATATTTTCCACATCCAGAGAAAGAACTATGGAATCTGAATGTAGATCTAAGCATAGCATTTTCTTGTTCTTTTTGTTTGTTTTTTCTTTCTCATGGTTGTCTCTTTTTCTTCTGGTTCTTCTTTCATAACAGGACTAATGTGGACATGTTTAATATGATTGTACATATATAGCCTATATCACATTGCATGCTAGCTTGGGAAGAGGGGAGGGGAGGAAGGGGAAAAATTGGAACTCAAAATCTTACAAAAATGAACATTGAAAATTAAATATAAATAAAATTTTAAAAAGGTACAGACCATGCTTTCAAGGAGCTTTCAATCTAATGGAGGAGGGGGCAAACATACAAGCAGTTACTATATAAAGGAAAATAGAAGTGTCAAAGAGGGGTCCAGGGAAAGTACTCTCAAGAAGAACTCACTTTTACTTGATAGAATCAGGGATGACTTTATAGAGAAGATGGCATCTATCTGAGCTGGTCCTTAAAAGAAGAAGGAAAGGATCCAAGTGAAGGATTTCAGGTGCAAATTTTGTAAAAGGGGAAGAAATCTGTTCTAGCCATCTAGTAACAAGGAGGGGAAGACTAATATTCCCACCAGTCTACTCATGTTTCCCTTTAACTCAGATTCTGAACCTGCATCTTTCCTCTCATTCCTTTGCTATGTGACTTGGGAATTACTTTGATGACACCTGAAGGTCTGGCGTGTCTGAGGTGTAGAGGAGGTTTTGGATGGTGGCTAGAAATGCTATAGGAGTGCTTAACCTTCCACCTTTTTGTTTTCCTGACTTCCTTCAAAACAGCTTAATACCCTGCTTTTCCCAATCCTCCCCCACTGCCAATGCCTTCCCTTTTCCAGTTGTTTACATATTTCTCCCCCATTAGAATCTAAGTTTCTTAAGCATTGGGACTATTTTTGCCTTTCTTTGTATCTCTAGTATCTATTAACATGACATGGGGGTTAATAATATAAAGTAAAGCTAGTTTAGTAGGTTGGAGACAGATGTCAGGCAATGAGGAACCAATGAAGAAATCTGAATGAAAGTATGATAAAATCAGAGCAGTATATTAGGAAGATTATTCTGGAGTTGATGTGAGGGTTGGAGAAGGGACAGATTGGAAGAAGGAAAACTAGCTGAGACAATTATAATATACTGGTCAAGAAGAGACTGAACTTGAATGTGGGTGGTTCCAGGTGCCTCATATCAGTATGTAATGTTGTCTCATTCATGTTTTATAGAGAATCACTTGCCTCTGACATACTGATTTTTAAATTTCCTCCAAAGACCAATTCAGAAACTGAAATGGGAATGCTGGGTGGGAATGGGGGTCCAGCGAGGGGAGGAAGGGAGAAGGGAAGCAAAGGACTTGCTGTATTTTACAACACATTCTTTTTCTATTCAAGATAGCAGATGGTCTGAAACTCCAACATGAAGAACTCAGGTTGGGTATTTGGAAGAGTGATCCACACCCACACCATGCTCCCTTATCTTCTAAATTGTTGTTTATCTCTAGGACCAGGGAAGCAATGCTGTGGGAAGAGAAAGATTGGTAAAGTGGTTATCTTGCCACACCAGGGCTGACTGACTACCTGTTTTGTCTTACCAGCTGTTTCATATCTCTGAACATGCCAGGGAGGAGGAAAATTTTCTCATGACATCTCCTTCCCTCAAACACACATACACTCCCACCCAACTCTTCTGCCCAGTAAGAGAGAATGCCATGAAATCGTTTAGGATTGATTTCTTCCACTGCCCTCAAGATCCAGACTTCCTCATTGCCAATTGAGGACAATTGGAACGATCAGAGTCTACTGAGGGAACTGAACTTGCGGATCTCAGTGTGGCCACTGGCAAGGGCAGATGTCATTGAGTTTGGACTACCAGACTTCCAAGAGTATGACTACAGTGTATGTGGCTGTGGCTATGGAGGCAACTGCTGGCACTGCCATGGCCTGAGGTACCATGGTGAACCAGACTTTCAATAAACTCCCAGTTAGGGAGGCAAGCCAGATCCTGGAGAACAGAGCACAAGGAAGGAAGATCATAACTTCCTAGATACACAGCAAAGAAAGGAAGATTGCCTTCTCCCACCACTCTATGCCTGCTTTCCTTTGATCTGGAGCTAGGATCATGAACCTATAATTTTTCCTCTTATTCTTTTTCCGTATAGTTTGGGGAATTCTTCTGATCACCTCTAAAGATTCAAGGAATGTGAATGGGGCAGGCAGAAGGGGTGCTGTTTAAAAGTAGGAGGATTTGGGAGATATTAGATTAGAGATTAGATGTTCTTATATTAGATTATATTAGATGTTCCCCAACTTTCTTAATTATCGTGCTTTCATTATAGAGATTAGATGTTTTACATAGGAATATTTTATTTCATTTTCAGTGTGTTCAGTATGGTTGAGAGATGGGATGATATAGTGAATAGTGAGCCAGATCCAAGGGCAGAAGGACTTGGATTCAAGTCCCACTTTTAACATATTTTGGCTAGTGACTTGTTTAACCTTGAAGCCCAGAAATCATAGAGAAAATATCTAACCCTAACTTCATTGGAAGAGAAAACTTGAGAATTTCCTCACTTGGGTAGTCTGCCAATCACACATCCAGGCCCTACCGTCTATCAGTTTGATCAGAGTATTGTCAGTTGTCATGGAACAATGGAAAGAGTGCTGACTCTGGATCTAAAGGACTTGAATTCAAATCCTACCTTTGACATTAGTCATGTGACCTTGAGTTAGCTATGTAAACTCTCTGGGCCTCAGTTTCCTCACCTGTAAAATGTAGGGTTTGGAAAAGGAGGTTCCTTCCAGCTCTCAGTCCAGGATTCTATGTGGAATAACTAAGCTTTATGGATATTGGGGGAGGTGTTATGACTAGAGAAAGGAAAGCTACAGGGTGGGGCCTCTAGAGCTGCTTGCAGATCATAAATTTTAGATTTTTAATATTTTAATATTTAATTTATCACCTAGATAACAGTTAGTCACACAAGTGACTTTTTTTTTTTTTTTTGCTTTTTTTTTTTTGGAGGGCAATTGGGGTTAAGTAACTTGCCCAAGGTCACACGGCTAGGTTTTTGTGTGTGCGTTAAGTGTCTGAGGTCGGATCTGAACCCAGGTCCCTCTGACTCCAGGGCCGACGCTCTACTCACTGCGCCACCTAGCCGCCCCACAAGTGACTTTTCTAAAGCTCAGGTCTGATCACATCACCTTTCCTACTCAATAAACTCCAGTGGCTCCCAGTTGCCTCCTGGATCAAATACAAAACGCTCCATTGGGCATTTAAAGCCCTTCATAACCTGCCTCCCTCTTTCCTTTCCAGTCTTCTTGCAGCTGACACGAATCCTTTGATCCAATGACACTGCTCTCCTGGATGTTCCATGAATAAGATTATCCATTTCTGAGTTCAGAGCATTTTCTCTGGCTGTCCTCTATGCCTGGAATGCTCTCCTTCCTCTTCTCTTATTGACCTCCCTCGCTTCTTTCAGCTCTAACTCTCAATCTGCAGGAGGCCTTCCCCAACTTTCTTAATTATAGTGCTTTCCTTCTGTTAATTATTTCTTCTCATCTTGCATATAACTTGTTTTTTTTTATTTATTTGTTTGCATGTAGCCTTCTGACATGGGGAAGCTGGGTGGCGCCA
The DNA here is from genome assembly GCA_011680675.1 of Gymnobelideus leadbeateri. Taxonomy (NCBI): domain Eukaryota; kingdom Metazoa; phylum Chordata; class Mammalia; order Diprotodontia; family Petauridae; genus Gymnobelideus; species Gymnobelideus leadbeateri. The sequence continues at coordinate 153,823 of WOXC01000470.1, forward strand.
TAGTGAATAGAACACCAGACCTGGATCAATCAGGAAGACTCATCTTCCCAAGTTCAAACCTGGTCTCAGACACTTACTCGCTGTGTGACCCTGGCCAAGTCACTTAACCCTTCTCAACTCAGTTCCTCATCTGTAAAATGAGCTGGAGAAAGAAATGGCAAACCACTCCAGCATCTTTGCCAAAAAACGCAAATGGGATCACAAAGAGTCTGACATGACTGCAACAATTGAACAACAAAAATAAAGTCTCCCCCATTAGATCACAAGCTTCTTGAGGGCAAGGATTGTCTTTTGTCTCTTTTTAGCCAGTGCCTGGCATATAGTAGGTGCTTAATATATATTTTTGATTATTGATTGATAACTCTGGACCTGGTGAATTTTTGAGTTGACTTAATGGTTGAGTGGAGTAGTCTGGTCATTTGCAGGCTGATCGCCCTCTGGTGGTCTGAGAGGATACTGAAGCCTTTTGGAAGGCAATCTCACTGAAATGCCAGGGGTGAGCTAGGGTGGCTACTGGGTTTGGTGACACAAGGGGAAAGCCACCTGCTGGTCAACTCGGGTATTGCACACCCTGTGTTGGTAATATAATGACAAGAACAGCTTTCCTGCAGGCTTGGAGAAGACAACACATGAGCCCTTTTGGACTGCTTACACAGAGGGGTGCCACCTGCAGTAAAACAAGCATCCAAGAATATACTCAGAGTAGAATTTAATAAACACAGGAATGATTTATGGAAGTGCATCAACGAATCTCTTTCTCCTGTGCATAGAGGATTGATCTATGATTTCACTGATATGGGGACTCCCTGATGAGGATTTCTTTTACCAACTCCCAGTTTCTGACCTGAATTCAAATCCTTCCTCAGACAGACGCTCACTGTGTGACTGAGAAAAGCACCCATACTCTCTTAGCTTTAGTTTTCATATCTGTAAAATGAAGGTTCAGCCTTGAAGATGTCTGAGGTCCCTTCTAGTTCTAAAGCTATGATCCAATCAATCAATCAATCAATCATTATTTATTATTGCCTAGACACTGTGCTAGGTGTCCAAAGAACAAAAGAGTACCTATTCAGAATGAGCTTATATTCTAATGGGAGAGACAAGTACATATAAAACATATAGCATAAATATGAAGTTAGTAATTACAAACATATACAAATTAGTTAGATACAAGGTAGTTTGGGAAGGAGAGGACTAGCAGTGGGAGTCAGGTGGAATCAGGAAGGTCTTCATGTAGAAGATGCTGCCTCAGCTGCATATTAAGAGGAAGCAGGGGACTCCACGGCACGGAAATAAGGAAGGAATGAGTGCATTTCAGGCATAAAGTTGGCCATTGCTGATGGGAGATGGCATGTCATGTATGAGGAACAGAAGGAAGGCAAGTTTGGCTGGATCACAGAGTAGAGGAGGAGTAATGTGCAATGAGGCACAAAAGAGAGGTTGGGGTTGGGGTGGCTACGTGGTGCAGTGAATAGAGCATCGGCCCTGGAGTCAGGAGGACCTGAGTTCAAATCCGGCCTCAGATACAACACACACACACAAACTAGCCTGTGACCTTGGGCAACTCACTTAACCCCAATTGCCCCCCAAAAAGCAAAAAAAAAGTAAAACAGTGGAAATCAGTCCTCATATGAATCATCACATTCTGATCTATTAATTAACTCTGACTGTTACCTCATGATTGGTGAGAGAACTATTCTTCTTAAAGTCCATTTGCCTAATTCAACATCATTCCTTTCCTCTTGCTCCAAAGGGAATAAGACTACCTAGTAGGCAATGTAGTTTCTTTGCAGGGTATGGACTCATTTCCAGCGTTAGCTTATAAACTTGCAAGTGGCTCACCTTTTCAATTACTTGCTTTGAGATGACTTGTCCATCAATCTGATATTTCATGTATTCCCTGCACACTAAGATTTTTTAAAAAATTTTTGCCTTTTTTGGAAGGGGGGAAGGCAAGGTAGTTAGGTTTAAGTGACTTGCCCAAGGTTACATGGCTAGTTTTGTGTTAAGTGTCTGAGGCCGGATTTGAACTCAGGTCTTCCTGACTCCAGGGCCAATGTTCTATTCATGATGCCACCTACCAACACCACACACTAAGATTTCTTAACAGAATTCTGAATTTTTTTGTTTTTTTATTTCCAAAAGAAATAAAGCAAAATTTCTATAACATAGTAGAATAGAAAAAAAAAAGATGTTTGCACATGAAACTGCAAGTCCAGTATGTACAACTTGTTTTTTAAATATATCTGGACAATGAACTTAAGAGTCGTACTATCACTACTTTCTAAGAGAGATAGTCTGATAGGACAGATGAAAATGGGAACTTCCAGCTTTATCCTTTCTTCATTATCTTTTTTGAGGGCATTAATCATGAAAACAGATTTTGAATTAAGGTGATAATGTCAGCTTCTTTGTTTCAGCAAAGAGATATACTGATTGTGAGTCTCTATTCATTTTAACTACATTGTGCTTATAAAACAGTACCTTGTAGCCTAAACATATACTTTATTTTGAAATGGGGATTATAATGACTTCTCTTTAAGGCTGGATGGCTTCTATATTACTTTAGAATTTGCACTAAAGGGGGCTTAAAGGTTTAATCCCACAGAATAAGTAAATAGTATATTTTCTATTACCGGGGTATAGTTTTGGTATTCATATATGCAGTTTAAATTTAGGATTCATACAAGAGCCAGTATGAGGTTTACAATTATAATTCTTTTGTCCAGAGAGAAATGGATTATCTTTCAGTTCAGTCTAAAAAATATAAATGTGTGTATGTAGCATAATATATATATATCATATGTATATGTGCACATATACATTTTTCTCATATATATATGTATCACTTTAAGATTTGCAAAGTGTTTTGCAAATATCTCATATGATCCTTGCAAAACCTCTGAAGGGTAAAGTGCTATTATTATTCTCATTGTACAGATGAGGAAACTGAGACAAACAAGTTAAGTGACTTGCCCAGGGTCTCACAGCTAGTTAGTGCCTCCTGACTCTAAGTACATGATCTTTCCACTGTGCTACTCAGCTCCCTATAACAGGTAGACAATGAGGTTGTCAAAGTTTACGTCTATATGCCACGTGAAATGTTCAGAGTTTTCTAGTATTGATTTAAGAAGGAATAGAAGCAAATCTTTTGGATACTTAGACATTTGCATCCAAGAAATTCCAAGTCTTTCAATTATTTGATTATTCATTTCAATTGATCACATATCCTGATCCTTTGATTTTCCTATCTTGGAGCTTCCCTAGTTCTTTTTGTACATCTGCAAAATATTAAGTCAACCAATATATTTGACATAAAGACTAACCATTCCTGAAACTCAGAACATGCTCAATACATTCGCTGATTGATATTAAATCTTAAGATGGCTCAGAAGCATTAATTTTGTGATTTCCAGGAATAGAGGTTTGCACCTAATTTATCCAACTTCATAGAATAATTTATCCAACTCATAGAATAATACGCAAATGACAAGGACATTAATTTATATAAAGAATACAAGAAAACATGTATATCTACTTCAGTCCCACCCACTAGGTCCCCATCTTGGTCTGGTCCAGGGAAATGAAGTTTCACATAAAACTGCTCCCATAAGGACAGCTTTATCCAATGAGAGCCCACACCCAATCTGGCCTAAAGACCTTAGTGACCATGCTTTTTATATTGACATAGATGAAGGCAGCTAGGTGGTTCAGACTAGAGAAAGCAAACCCCAGTCACCACTGAGTAAACCAATCATGAGTAGGCAAAATAAGGTTACATGTAGGATTTATAGAATTTGTTGAATTCCTTGGATGTTAAACGCTGCACTAATAGAACAATAACTCTAGCTGCCTCTATCTACACGTCACCCCCTCCTCTAAGGGGGAGGGACCTTGATCTAGCCAGGATGTATCATCAGATAATTTGAGAAAACACATATGAACTTTTCATTTGTGAACTTTACAGATTATAGATTGTGTTCAGAAGCCAATGCAATGATAAAGCCATATGCATTTATCAGAACTTTATATTGACACCTTAAAAGGTGTGGGTATGAAATGTATACCATCTCTAGTGGACTTAGACAGCTGCAACAAATCCCACCCTACTTAGCACTACTAATATTACCTGATGGATTCTTTCTCCAGATTCAAAGGCAATCCAGTGGGTATGTTTTGGAATTACTTCAGATATTACTTACAATGCAAAATCTCTTATAAGTTAACTCAAATCCTCATTTCAGGATATATACAACTGGAGAAATCTCTTCTCCCCTAAGTCATCCTCTTCCCCTTAGTCTCAGATTCCAAATTTGCATGCTAAGTAAAAATCATGGTTATTGTCCACAAAATTTATTAACTTACCATAGAATAAACATAGTTAGACATTTAAAATGTATAACTGATGAAAATTGCAGCCAGTCACCTCTGTGAAAAGAGGAAGAATTCCTCTTATCAGTTATGACCAATTATCAACCATCTTCTGGTTAACTTTCCTTTCACCAGAATGACAGTTACACAGTTTTTCTTTCTCTAGATGACTAATCCACCTCGAAATGTCAGTTAATTGCTCATTTCTCCTGATGACTCTTTCTCCTCTCTAGAAAAGACTTCCAGGTTCTTTGTGATCTTCTAAAATGAGTTCTTAGCTTGGGGTCCACAGAACTCTGTCCAATGGACCCATGAATAAGATGGGTGTCTATGAATTTAGGGGAAATTCCTTTTTTACTTTCACTGGATTATAACTGAAATTTAGCATTTCTTTCAGTTACCTAAAAACACTATTCTAAAGAAGGATCCATAGACTTCTTTAGACTGACAAAGAGGTCCATGACACAAAAAAGAAGCCCAGCTCTAAAAGGCATAGAATCAGTAGCCAAAGTTTCTGTGATAGTCCTCCTATTCCTCCTCCTCCTTCTTCTACATTAAAACAGGTTTGCTACTAAATAGCCTAAGGCTAAATAAACCTAGTTATTGCTTATGGAATCTGCTGTCCCTGGACTGTACCATTAGTTATTTTTCAAGGCTACTTTCAAATAGAGACAGATAGACAGAAACAGAGACGCATAGATATAGACAGGTAACTAGTTAGGTAGATAGATAGATAGATAGATAGATAGATAGATAGATAGATAGATAGATAGATGGATTGATGGACAGGTGAATGGATAGACAGACAGACAGAGAGGTAGATAGATAGATAGATAGATAGATAGACAGATGGATAGACAGGTAGATAGAAAGGTGGATTGATAGGTGGGTTGATAGATAGATGGATGAATAGATAGATGATAGTACATTTTTAAAGCACTTGCTATGTGCTAGTCACTGAGGATACAGATACAAATAATGACACAGCCCCTGTACTAAGGAGTTTATATCTGAATGGAGAAAGACCATACATAAAAGGGTTCTGGAAAAGGGCAATGCAGAGGTAGAATCCTGATACTAGGCCATAGAGAGGAGTCTGAAAGAAGTTACAGGGTCTGCAAGAAAAGGTGAAAAGTTCAGCTACAAGAGCTGGCAGAGTCAGTGGTGGAGTCCAAATTTCACGGTAAATTTGTGTCCCAGAACCTGCTCCTGGCAATGTGGTGCGTGTAGACGCTTTTGAAAATGTTTCCAAGGAAACCAGCACTTGAAATATTCTTTTACTCAAATATATTACATACCCAAATGCTAATGATTGCCCAGGACTCTTATTTGAAGTCAGGAGCTGTTGGAGGAAAGTAGTTGCCTGAAATACTCTCTCAAAGCCAGCAATGTTTTTTTTTTTTTTCCATGTTTTCCCCTCGCTAAGAGCCAGCAGCTCAGGCAGCTAGGGGGGCGCTGGAGGTCGTGGGGTTGTTGTGTCTGTGAAGGAAGGCGAAAGGTAGGGAGAGGTAACTGTCCTACAGGATTTCACTAACTTCATTCCCTGACTGCTGATGGCTTGTTAACTGAATTGCTTTTCCCTGTCTTTTTAGCTGTTTATTGTTTGGATTTGAATTTCATTAGTAAAGGAAGAAAATATCTTCCACTGAAGCTGGTTGGCAATTCATTGGTAACTTAGCACGTTAGAGTATGTTCCTTGGTTCTGAGAGTTCAAAGCACTTGCCTATGGTCACTCAGGGTGAAACTGAAAGAGGATTTGAACCCAATTTTTCCTGATAGCAGCCCTCTATTTATGATGCCATCCATTTATCCAACATTCTGAGGAGAGGCATTCCTCGAAGAAAATGTTACTTATAATGTCATTATAACCATAAATTATGCTAATATTTATTAGGGACCTCCAAAGAGGTAGGCATAGTCTTAAATATGGCCAAGGCCTGTCAAAATTCAGGTCAAATCCCACTTTCTGCACGGGGCCTTTTCTGGCCTCCAGTGGCTAGTGCCTTTCCCTCTCATATTATTTTCTTTCTACTCTGTACAGTTGAGAAGATAAATGTAAGTCTGGACATAGTGAGAAAAACCAATGAAAACTGGAAAAATGTGTGATATTTCTGGTTCTGACCTATGTCCCATAATTTACTATAAAGCAACAGATTTTCAGAAACTAACTGATTTTGCTCAACTTGGTGAGCTCCTAGCAGGTCTTTACCACATTCCCAAACTGACCATAGCTTGGGAATTTATTGCATCTCAGTCGAGATTGGCCATTCTTGACCTTGACCAGTAGAATGCAGATCTTCCTACTTAATGTGAACTTGGGCACTGGTCCCTTGCCATTTAGGCATTGCCCCTCTTCCCACCCCTCCACTCCTGGTCTCTTCATAGATAGTCACATGACTACCATCATGGTCTAGTCAGATTTTTTTTTGGCTGGTTGCCCAGTATGGAATACTGGGCTCAATCTCCTGTTAAGGGCACATCGCCATCACGTGGCAGGCTCCTGCAGGCATGTCAACATGTCTGTTCTATTTATAGAACAGAAACCAAGTACAGCTGGCCAGCTGGAAAAGCAGACAGGGATCTGGAAGGGTTTCCCAAGGAGACTTCCAGGAAGGCTTTTGGAGGAGGACTTATAGAACAGAACGTGCGCTTTGGTATCTTGTTCTCCCAAAGCAGGCTTGGCTTACAAAGAATAAAGCCCTCCCATACACAGTACTTATGGTAGTTATATTTAGGAGGCTTAAGTTGTCAATGAGGAAATGAGAATTTTTTAAAAGGAAATTTGAAGAAAAGTGACTCAGTGGCATGCCACCCTAGGCAAATTGAATGAATAACTTTAGAACACAGTAGATCAGCATGTAGGGAATTTGTCTAACTTTAATCTAAATCACCCTGTATTGGACAGATTGTGTAAATACATCAAGTGAACTGTGTTCACTGGAATCAGGGTCAACCTAATTTAGCCAATATGAGTAAAATCTAAAATAAATAAAACTGAGCACAGGTGCTCGCTTCAGGCCAAATCCCTTACTCAATCAAATTTGGTTTGCACTTGGGTTTTAGTCTTACAAGAGCAAATTCCTTGAGGTGTGTGGTGCTGTTGCAACTCAATTACCTTGTTTCACTGTTTACATAGAATACAGGCAGTCTTCAATTTTGTTAGGCATTTACACTGGGTCATTGATGCCTAGTTAAGATTTAGAGCCTTAATTCAGTACAGTTCAGTTTAATTCAGTTCAATTAATTGCAACAAGCATTTATTAAGTCCCTACTGTGTGCTAGGTACTAGGGCACAAAGCTTATAGGGAGGGGGAGGCAATACACATATAACAATACATAAGAACAAAATATATGCAAAATAAAGAGGGATAGGATCTGGGCATCTAATTTCATTGGTGCAGACACACCTTGGGGGTATTGTGAGTTTGATTCTAGACCACTGCAATAAAGCAAATACCATAATAAAATGAGTCACATGAATTTTTTGATTTCCCAGGGTTTACACCGTACTGTATGTTAAATATGTGATAGTATTATGCTAAAAAATGTATATACCTTAAATAAAAAATACTTCCTAGCTAAAAAAAAAGAAGCTAACCATTATCTGAGCCTTCAGTGAGTCATCATCTTTTTCTTGGTGGAAGGTCTTGCCATGATATTGATGGCTGCTGACTGATCAGGGTGGTGATTGTGGAAGGTTGGGGTGGCTGTGCAACTTCTTAAAATAAGACAGCAATGAAGTTTACTTCGTCAATTGAGTCTTCCTTCCATTTCACTGGAACACTTTAGAGGCCATTTTAGGGTTATTAATTGGCCTAATTTCAATATTGTTGTTTCTCTGGTAGTAGGGGAGCCCAAGGAGAAAGAGAGAGAAACAGGGAATGGTAGAGCCATCAGAACCCATGCAACATTTACCCATTAAGTTCACTGTCTTATAAGGTTGTGGTTCTTGGCACCCCATAATAATTACAATAGTGACACCAAAGATTACTGATCACAGATCATCATAACAGATATAATAATAATGAAAAAGTTTGAAATATTGTGAGAATTACCAAAAGATACGATGTGAGCACCAGCTGTTGGAAAAATGGCGCCAATAGATTTGCTCAACAAAGGATTGCTACAAACCTTCAATTTGTAAAAAATGTAATATCTGTAAATCTCAATAAAATGAGGTGTGCCTGGATAGAGAACGCCCCTGGTGAGGAAACACCTTTTTCTAGTGCAGATCTCAGAAAATAGGACCAAGAGGAAAGGATGCACAAAGACTCCAAGAATGTAAGTGAAAACAACACAAAAGAGCAGCTACATCTGGATTAATTGCGATGAATAGTCCTGGTTTTGGAATGCATTGTATATAGTACAAATCCCTCCTCTCTGCAGAGAGGTAGAGGATTTTGGGTACAAAATGTTGTTTGACATGTCAAATGTGGTTGTGGTTTTGCTTGGTTGTTTTTGTTTCATGGGGAGAGGTGGGAGGTTTGTCAGGAAATGACTATAATGTAAAAAAAAAAAAAGCTACCAAAAAATCCAAAGAAGATATTAATAACAAAACTCTCTTTTTTCAAGTCCATACTAATGATCTACTTTATTTTATGAGTCTCCATTGATACGTTGTGTTCTTTGATAACTGGCAACAAAATACCAAGTAATCTTACTTTATGGAAGTTCATGTAACTATGAAATTACTCCTAAAAAAAAGTATGTGCCATTGAGGGGTGGGGAGGGAGAGAGGGCCCATGAGCAAGTAAAATCAAATGTCTAAACAGACAAGCTCCTTTGGTCTGATTCCTGGAAACCTAACTCCTTTTAGAAGGAAGTTGTCATTGGTTAACAAACCCTATTATGTGGACAGTGGGTCCTATGTTTTTAGTTTGTCAAATACAAACAAAAAACAGCAGTAACAAAACTTCATTTACCAAGTTCTTACCTTGTGTCAAGCACTATGTTAAGTGTTTCAAGGGAGATACAAAGATTAGATAAGACATGATCCATTCCTTCAAGGAGCTTACAGTCTAGACGGGGAATAAGACTCTACTGACAAATAGTTATGCTTAGGATAATATGACATGATAAATGCATCAGAGTTACCAAAAAAAGTATTATATAAGATCTTAGTGGGGGTAGCTATATGGCGCAGTGAATAGAGCACTGGCCTTGGAGTCAGGAGGACCTGAGTTCAAATCCGGTTTCAGACACCTAACACTAATCATGTGACCTTGGGCAAGTCACTTAACCCCAGTTGCCCTCCCCTCAAAAAAGCAAGATCTTAGGAAGAAATCTTGTTACTAATAGGGGATGGGGTTGAGCAAGGAAGCTTTCAGGGAGGATCTGGCATTGAGTTGGGCTTCTCTGATGTCTTATCCTTATAGAAATTCAGGACATTCAGTCTTACCCAGTTGTAAAGACTCCTCTAGGATCTGGTTACCATTGTTGGCATTTTTGTCCATTTGCTACATCTCCTGCATGATGGTTTTCACCTGCTTTCATTTCTCTTAAGTAGTCATCCAATCCTAGGATGGTAGTTCGGGAAGCCGGGAGGAAGATAAGTAAGCTTGTAGGAAAAAATCCCAGTGAAGAGTCGGATGGAGTGTTTGAGTTGGAGAGATGAATGGAATGGCTACAATAAAATCCCATGGCAGGTAGAGAATGCAATGATCCAAGTGATAAGAGGCATGGAAGTAGAAGTGAAGTCCTACTTGGTCAGTTCTCATTGATTGGTCAATTGAGGATGAATGAACAGGGTGGACTTAGAATTTGACATATACTGGTGGCACTAATCCAACATGGAGAGTGATGGGAGACTTTATTGATGAAAATTGTAACTGAGGAATAAATGTGTGAGGTATGAGGCACAGGAGAACTGCTACAAGGAAGGGAGTGAGGCATCTTTGTAGGAATATTCGCCACCACGAGGATGGGGGATGGCGCTCTTTGATGAAATCCATGGTCAACTGTTACCCATGGCCAATGATAAAAGTTGCAAGAGCCTGGGGGTTTATCCCATGGGGTATGTTTCTGAGGCCCAGAATTCTCAGGGCCAAATATAACAGCTTAACATTATGCTGATGATGGGGCCACTGGAATTTTCCCATGATGGTGTGGAATATCTTGAATAGCCTTGTGTTTACCTACACAGCTACACCATTGTGGCAAAGCTTCAGCTCTGCTCCATTAGCTGTCTCTGAGGACACACTACTGTACATCATGCATAGTAAATAAAACAACCTATTGGATGCCATTTCCTACTCATCCAGATTGTGCTTGTGTAGTAAATACATGGGCCTGGAACTAATAAATCAGATACAATGTGTACTAGTAGAAAGAGCTATTGAACTGAGGCTCAGGATACACGTGGGCTCAAATCCTACATCTGACACCAATTTATGTGATTGCAGGCACGTTACTTAAACTTTCTGAGCTTCAGTTTCCTTATCTATAAAGTGGGGATAACATTACCTGTGATAGTTGCTGAGGATCAAATGAGATAATCTATGTTTAGCACTCAACAGACTAAAAGTACTACATAAATATCAGTTATTGTTTTGTGGCTCCATCTGTATTTTCTACTTTGTAACCTAGAATCCCTAGGAAGTTCAGTTCCCCCTTCTCAGACTGGCATTTCTTTTTAGCTATGCCAACAGATGGCTCTGGCACTAGAAAAATTATCTCAAGGGGATATGCTAGTTATGGTCTTGAAAGTAAATTCAAATGTCATTGATATACACTATTAATTCAATCTGGAAGATCATAAAACACTGGGTTCACCAGCCACCCCGAAATTGTGTGGGTATTATATCACCTGAATGGCTTTACTAGATACTAGAATTGTCCCTGAAATGCCACTTTCCATGCACCTTCTCTCAGAGACCCACATAAGGATGTAGATTCAGAAGAAGTACAGTTTGGAGGAGCTGGATTCAAATGAAGGGAGTGAACTCCAGGACCTCTGAGGTGCCTTCCAGCTATCTACCTCTGATCTTAGGATAGATGTGAATGGTCCAGGGATGGGATACAGAATGGGGTAGGGAAAAGAACACTAACTCTAGAGTCAGAGGACCTGGGTTCATGATCCCCCCCAGATACTTAATCCTTGGAGGACTTTGGGCAAGCTCTTTAACACCCCTGAAGCTCTGCTTCCTCATCTCTAAGATGAAGTTAGACTAGGTCCCTTCCAAGATTACTTCCAGCTCTAGATCTATGGTCACCTCCCCCATGGTGATTTTGAGAATCAATAATTGTGAGAGAGTCTTTGTTTCTTCATCATTTTCTTCACAAATAACATGGGGACTAGTTTAAAAGGTGGAAAGATAGATGAATCATTTATCCATAGTTTTCTCCAGGAGTGAATCCTTCCTGGGTCTGGTTTGTGAGAACTGGGGTGAACAAACTAATTTATGTAATCCCACAGTCTATTTGGAGGCAGGATTTCTTTCTTCAGGACACTGAGCAAGGTTCAGAACTGATGATGTTGAAGTAAAAGTATGATGTCTGGCTTTGGAGAATATGCCCAGAATATGACTGGGCAGGATATGGTCCCATTTCCCCAACCCCACAATCCCACCCCTGCCTCCAAGCCCCTGGGATTCTTATGGCAATATTCGGAGTAGAACAGGATTGCTCTTATTGTGTTGTTTGGTCCTGACACCTTATGACCCCATTTGGGATTTCCTTGGCAAAGATTCTGGAGGAGTTTGCCTTTTCCTTCTCCAGTTCATTTTACAGATGAGGAATCTGAGGCAAATAGCATTAAGTGACTTTCCCAGGGTCACATGGATGGTAAGTTTTTGAAACCAGATTTTAACTCAGAAAGATGAGTCTTTCTGATTCTAGGCCTGGCATTCTATCTACTGCACCACCTAGCTGCTCCTGATTCCCAAGAAATATCCAGGCAATGCCATGCAAATATGAAAGGTCGTGGTGAGGGAGAGTCTGAAGTTGGTATGCCAGAATATTGCTAATAGGCAGAGGGGGCTGAAAAATTCTGAGAATGGCTATCAGTCCCTGTTCCCCTGGAACATCCCCCTAACTCACTAAATTAACATCAGCCTTGGTATTAGTATTGGTATTAGCCTCTCCTCCTCCTGATCATAGCCCTAATTGTAGGACCCTATCTCATTAATTGCTTTCTACAATTTGTCAAGTTCTGTGTTATCTCTGTTAAAATGTTAATTATCAGAGACACCCCCCCTCAGCTACCATCCTTTAGGAACAGAATTGGGTAATCTAGATGTGACCCCTAGATGTGAACCCAGCCATGTCAAAGGTTTGACATACCTACAAGGAAGAGTAGGGAATGTTGGACACTACTCCACTTTGTCCTTCCCTTCATTGATTTGTAAAGCAGACAACTCAACCTTCCCTTTCCTTCATTGATTTGTAAAGCAGGCAACTCAACCTTCCCTTCCCTCCACTGATTCATAAAGCAGAGAACTCCACCTTCCTCTCCCTTAATTGATCTGTAAACAGGCAGGATCCACCCCTTCCTTTCCCTTGATTGATCTGTGGGTGGGAGTTCCAGCCTCGGGAAATTCAAATGTACATTGACCAATCACTGTAGTTTCAGCTTACATCACTGTAATTTCAGCTTACATAACCAACCTGGTTATGGAACCTCTATAAAACCGGCATAATATCTGTGCCAAAGCACTGTCTGATTTGGGCATGTACCCCTACAGTCCCGCAGTAATAAAATCCACTTTTTAAAATTAAAAAAAAAAAAGAAAATATGAACGGTCAGGTCTTAGGGTTATATTTAGGTCAGGTTTCAGGTTATATTTAGGGTGAGGTACATACCATATCCCCACTATGTTTACTAGGTCACTGGCTCTGACCATGTTTCTGTTTACCCTATGTCTCATCTGGTGATGGAGAAGCTCTTGCTCTCACTAAATCAGCTTCATACCCAGAAAATTTGACAAGGCCTTCCAAGTCTTAGACTGAAAGCACCAAGTCTCTTGGAAGTATCACAACAGGGACAAAAATAAATGAATGAAGTTAATGCATTTCATGCTAAACCCTAGGGATAGAAAAACAAGTCAATAAGGCAGTTCCTGACCTCAAAGAGCTTATATTCTAATTGGAGAAGACAATAAACAAAGGAGAACTAGAGATGAATGAAGATCTGGTGCGTAGATAGGAAGGCATGAGTACAGTGGCACGTCTTGGGGATGGATGCCCATAGTGGGGCAGGGCCTGGGATAGATAAGGGAAATGTTCACCAGTTAGAGCTGAGAAGCATAGAGGTGGGAGCCTGAGTTTGCAGAAAGGATGGCAGTCTGCATTGGCCTCTGGGTTGGGGGAGGGAGTGATTCTGACAGAGGTGCACTCATCATGGAAGTCTTGGATTTCTCTCTGCTTATTGAGGCCTTGGGTGAGGCTCTGAGCCAAGCAGCCCCTTTGTTGTCTACATGGCAAGAAGAGCTATTGACTCAGAATGAAGGTGACTCCATCCCAACCTCTCTCTGCCTTTGACTCTCTGGGTTACATGATGTAACACTGGGATGTTCTATAAAGGGAGGGATGAGGAGTGGCATTCTGTACCCAGAAAGGTTGTAAGATGGTATCAAGGCATGATGATTATTCCCATGTTTCAGCTAAAGTGGGAGTTCGGCTAGGTGAGCTAGAGTCTGGGCACCTGTCAGTACCTCAGCAGTTTCTAGGTTCTTTAGTCAGTCACAGTTACATTTCAGAAGATGCCCTCTCTATGTACAGCAGCACTACTACTACTACTACCACTACTACTACTACTACTACTACTACTACTGCTACTACTTCCTTCTTCTCCTTCTCCTTTTTCTTTCTCTTCTTCCTCTTCTCTCTTTTTATCCTGTCCCTCCTCAAAAGTTTGTTTAGCTTCTCACCACTGCCTCCCGTTAACAGATACTGTAACATTTTCTTTTTCTTCTTTGCAATCAGGGTTAAGTGACTTGCCCAAGGACATACAAGTAGTAAGTATCTGAAATCAGATTTGAACTTAGGTCCTCCTGACTCCATAGCTTGTGCTCTATCCACTGTGCCACCTAACTGCCCCCCTTACAGCAAGTACTTCCTAGCATAGAAGGTGATCACAGATAGTAGGAAAAGCTCAACCCTTGGCCAGGCTTGGGGAATTATTTGGCCGATTAAAAACAAGACAAAATGAACAATGCTTACTCAGAGTCCCCCACACTTCTTCATGTTGTGATGAATATGTGTCAGTCTCTCAGGAGAGAGAGTATAATAATAGTTATACATGATTGCTCCTTATTTAGGGTTTTTTTTTTCAATGTGACCTTGTGGGTCTAGCATATGTTAAGCATTTTCATGGTGTATGTAAATAGAATAGCTTTCTTATACATATATATATATTATACATATATATTATACATATACATTGATTATCTCTCTACTTCCCATTCTGGAGAAATGCTAGACATGTGCCAAAATCTAAACCTTAAGTAATTTTCCCTGGACTCCAGGGTGGGAAGTACAAAGAGCCATAGAGTTCGAGAAAAAGAGACTGACTTCTTTTAGGTGGTTAGGATTCCTTAGAGGTGAGTATGCATGAGTCCAGACCTAAGAGGGAGAAAGCAGTCATTCCAACTTTTTGAGCCTGAGTAGTAGCAGTTTGTTATTATTAGATTGTCATGCTTTGGACCACTACTCACATTATAACAACATATCTTTAGAGGCATACATGATAAGTCAGCAGGAGAATTGGTGTGGGGGGCTTCCATTGACTGAGAACAGAGCCCTATTAAGGGATTTCCTATCAGGCCATCAACCTGGCACCCTAAGACTACTTGGGTAACTCTTCTAAAGGTCAGAGGTTTTAATCACCATATTAAGACACCAACAGCAGAGAAGTCTGCTAAAACAAAGAATCATAGAATTAGATTTGAAAGAGAACATAACAACTAATTCAAAACATACATGAAAGCAATTTCAACCATAACATGTCAGACAAATAAACTAACTTTTGCTTGAAAACCTCTAAGGAGCAGGTAACCACCAGCTTTCGAGGCAGCACATTCCACTTGGACAATTCTAATAATTGGGACATTTTTCCTGACATCAGGCCCAAATTTACTTTTCCACAATGTTTATTTGTTATTTTTGGATTTGCTCTCTTGAGCAAATCTCTCCTCCACATGACAGTTCTTCAAATAATTGAAGAAAGCTATCATATCCCCCTGAGTCTTCTCTTCTCCAAGTCAAATAATCCCACTTCTTTCAACCAAGTTTCACATGACATGGATTGAAAGGCTTTTCACCATCCTCTTTGCTCTCCTCTGGACACTCTCCATAGCTGACAAATGACCTTACGCTATGACACTCAGAACTGAACAAAATATTTATATTCTTTCCCTCCCATCTCCCCTAATCCTCCACTGAATAAAAGAAACAAATCAAAGTCTTTGTAATAAATGTGCATAGTAAAGCATAGGAAACTCCTACATTGTCTTTTTACAAAAATGTATGTTGCATTTTGCATCTTGATCCCCTTAATTTTTTGTCTAGAAGTGGGTAACATGCTTTATCACCACTCCTCTAGAATTGTGGTTTGTGAGAGATAATAAGTATTCCAAAGTTGTTTGTCTTTACAATGTTGTCATTATCATATAAACTAATTGTTCTCCTGGTTCTTCTCATTTCATTCTGCATCCATTCATACATATCTTCCCAGTTTTCTCTGACACTATTCATTTAGACATTTCTTATAGTATGATAATATTACATTATATTCATAAATAATTTGTTTAGCCATTCCTCAATAGATGGGGACCCCCTTATTTTCCATTTTTTTTGCTACTAAAATGAACTAATATAAATATTTCTTATACAAATGGAATCTTTTTCTCTTTCTTTGCTTTCCTTGTGGGGTATAGACCTTGTACTGGTATTGTTGAGTCAATTGCAAAGTTTGATCCAAAGACTCTTAATTCCTCACTATGATAATGTTTGGTAACATCAGCTAATCAATCACCAAGCATTTATTAAATACCTGTTCTGTTCAAGACACTGTACTAGGCTCTGGGGATATAACTACAAAGAAAGAAATAATCTCTATTCACAAGGCGCTCAAGGGATACAACAAATACATAGACACACAGAATAAATACAGAATGAGTAAATACAAATACATACAAAGTAGTTAAATAGAAGGTAATTTGGGAGGGAGGGCACTTAGCTAAGTGACCATCTGGGTTCTTACCTGAAGACTTCTAGATGCGGAAATTATCCACTTTATGAAGTAGATGGGTGAGTTATGGAGTAAGAATGTGAAATAACAGGTGGTTAACCTTAGTGTTGCTACTAAGAGAACAAGAGGGAGCCCACTTTAGCATGTTGGATGAATTGTCTGTGGAGGATTTATATCAAGACAGGGCAAGAACTGCACAAGATGAGAAAGTGTACAGCATGTAGGGACCCCATACCAATGAAATGTTGGGTCCACCAATATAGAAGATCCATTTGTTCCTTATTATTAAGGCTAATTTCTAAATCTTATTATTTCTCTATACCTTTTAGTAAACTTTGTAATATCATAACAATGGCTCTGGTGCAGGTAATGTATATAATAAAACACCTTATAGACCTTAAAACCTCTCTCAAATTTGTGATCTCATTGACTTGGAAGTTTGCTCTAATAATGCCAATTGCAGCCCCTCCATGCCTGCCCATTCTATAAGACCAGTGTCCATGACCTCCCACAAGTTTTCTACAGGTGTAGGTGGGGTTAATCCACTTGCTAGGGACTTTTTTTGCTTCCTCCTGACATTGGAAGGATACAAGGGGAGCACTCAGGCTGTTCATCCACCATCCATCATCCTAGCTATATGACCAGTCTATCTTTTCTTCCCATCATGCATTTTCATGATGACATCTCTTACTTCTGTTCTTCCTCAAAGTTCTCCAATGGTTACAGGTTGCAGCCTGCTCACACCCACCTTCTATTGCTCTTTGTGTGATACTTATCCTTCAGAGACTTGCATGTTTCACATCTGGCTTCCATGGTAGAATGTTAGCATTAAAAGAGGGGTACTGGCAATTTACTGAAGGTGATTCAACCTACCCTCCTCCTTTTCTTTAACTCTGGATTCAATTCATTGTTTATTTGGACCATCTGTCCCAGAGAGTCAAATGGATGAACAAGCTCTATAAATTGTCCCTACAACTACTTGTCATAATCTGGGCAACCCTGAAAGCACATTATAAATGTCAGTGGCTACTATTCTTTTTCATCCCACTCTCATCTTTATTGATGGAATTCAGGAAGAAATCATCCACTAATCTGATACTGTTCTTTTACGTGTAATTTTTTTTTGGGAGGGGTCTTCACTTCTGACCTATGTCCTGCCACTGAACCCAGATGATCCTGGAGGGGAGAATGAGGCTGGGGACTTTGCACAGCCTTGCCTCACTTAAATCAAATTCACTTGTAAATCAAGACATCACCCTCTTATGTCATTGGTCCTCTTTAAGAAGTAAGGATAAACAACAATGATGTTCTGAGGACAATTACACTGGTAGATAAAATCACTGCTTTTTGTATTTGAATAAAAGTATTGAGGAGTAATCTCTTTTTTTCTAAGGTTCAGTTCAGACACCTCTAGCAGCAGATAGGACAACAGAAATAACAGGTATATTATTTTATTCATTATTTATTATTACAACCTCAACTACTCTTATTTCTACTACCTAGGCCAGGGTGAGAAACTTGCAGCCTTAAGGCCACATGTGGCCTTTTAGGTCCTTTTGACTGAATCCAAGTTTTATAGAACAAATCCTTTTATTTTAATACATTTTGTTTAACTTTTATATTTTTATTTTTAAAATGAACATATTTAAAACACCAAAGAATAAAATAAGTTTCAATGAAGTAATCCTCCCAGATTGACTGTCACAATTAGAACATTAATAAGCCATATGGGCTTAATTGATGGGTGCTATGCTCATTCTTTAGTTCTAACTTCCCCCGTCTGACTGATGCCAATACTGAAAGAGGCTGGTTGGGGAGAGTTTATGGGGGTCAAGTACACCAATCTGTTATCAGCCTTTGATAACAACGCACTGTGTTTCTATTTGAAGTGGTATTTGTGAATAGTTGCACAGCTCAACAGTATTTTTAAATTCTGTCTGCTTAATAGTTCATCATGTCAAAGAAGACCAAGAGAAAGCTGAAGGAAGAAAACAGGCTTTTTAATAAGAATTGGGAATTGCAATATATCTTGTTTCTGTTAAAGATAAGATGATTCACTTGTTTTGTGATACTGCAATATCAATATCAAAGAAATTCAATGCTCATCAGCATTATAACACTCATAAGGACCACAAATATTTTAAATTAAAGGGAGAGACACAAAAGGTTGTATTGCAAAATTGGATGATGAAAATTAAAAGCAAAGACAATTTTTTCAAGCAGCATTAAGACCTGACAATAATGCCACCGAGGAAACTTATAAAGTAGCTTGTATACTCAGAGAAAAAGGGAAGTCATTCAGTGATGTAGAAATTGTGAAATAATGCATTGTTGAAGGTGTAGGATGCTTAGACCTTTATAAAGTTTCAAAATACAAACGACTGCCTCTTTCATAACTGGAAGCATGAATTTGCCTTCAATTTAACAGAACAACTTCATGTAGTACTTCAAAAGGAAAATATATATTATTCAATCACTTTGGATAAAACAACTGTTACTACTGACTCAACTCAGGTTTTATACTTCATTTGGTCATAACAAAAGATTTTCTTTGCTACAAAGAGTTACTTGCTTTGGATACTCTTGTGAACAGAATATGGGGAATAGACATCTTCAACAACTTTCAAGATAAATGTTGTGAAGTTGAACTGAATTTGGTAAATTTAGTGAGCATATGTACAGATGGTGTCCCTTCCATGAGAGGAAAACATATATTGCACATAGAAAAGAAAATATTAATAGATCCAGACGCTCCTATTTATTTTCATTATATCTTGCAACAGCAAAATCTCTGTGCTAACGCTACTATTTTAAGAGACATCTTACAACAGGCTAAAAGTATTGTTAATTATATTCATACAAATACAACACGGCATCATCAGTTTCGTAATGTGTTAAAGTTAAATGATGAGGTATTAAGTGTGGATTTGCTGTATCATTCTAAAGTGTGTTGCTGTTGGGTATCACAGGGATCAGTGTTAGACAAAATTTTATCTCTGCAAGAACAGATAGTTAAATTTTATGAAGAACAGAATCAGCAATTGTGAATTATTGAAAGAAGATTTCTACAGGGATGCTGCATTTCTGTGTGATATCCTGTCAAAACAAAATGACTTGAATATTTCCTTGCAAGGTAAAACTAAGTCTATATATAATATGTGGCAAAAAATTCCAAGCATTTTGAAAAAAAGCTATCTTTTTTCAAAACATTACTTCTTCAAAAGGAAATTTCAGATGAACATTTTCTCCAGTTAGCAAAGATCATGGATGAGCAGGATGATATATGCAAATCATCTAAAAAATAAGAAGCTAAAAAAAAATAAGAATACAGCATTCTAACCCCAACTGCCCTCCAAAAAGAAAAAAAAAGAATAAAAAATAAGAAGCTGTTATAGACCTATTAATTGGATAATACAATGAAAGGTTCACTGACTTTGAGAATCATGCCATCACACTCAAATGAGCATTTCAGCCTCACCTAGTTGATATCACCAAGGCACATCAAGAACTACAGATGAAATTGCTTGAATTCTCAGTAGATGACATTTTTTTTTTTGGCTTTTTGGAGGGCAATTGGGGTTAAGTGACTTGCCCAAGGTCACACAGCTATTTGTGTGAGTGTGTGTTAAGTGTCTGAGGGTGGATCCAAACCCAGGTCCTCCTGACTCCAGGGCTGGGGCTCTATTCACTGCACCACCTAGCCGCCCCAGTAGATGACATTTTAAAGTCATTGTTTGATGCTAAGAAAGATCCAATTGAAATATGGAAAAATGCAGTAGAGTACTCATGCCTTTGGCAACATGCCTGAAAAATGCTTTTTTGAATTTCAATTACTTATTGCTGTGAATCTATATTCTCCTACCTAACCCAATCAATTGCCTATAATCAATCGCCTGATACCCATCTGGAGGATCAATTGAAACTGAAAATCTCCATGCTATGACCAAATATTCACATGCTTTCCAACAAAAAGCAGACACAACAAAATCATTAAAAGCTTAGTTAACTTTAAAATTAACAATAGTTTTCATTTTTGGAAATTATTAAGCACATAGTAGTTAGATTTTTACAAAATGATGTATATTTTAAAGTATATCTAGTTGAAGTTCCTTGAATTTGGTCCTATTTGATTATAGCTAAATATTAATACAGCCTTCCAAAATGTAAAGCCTCCCCACCCCTGACCTAGGCAGCCAGATGGTACAGTTGAAAGAGTGATAAACCTGAAGTAAGGAAGACCTAGGTTCACATCCTTCCATAGGTAGACTCTTACTATCTGTGTAACCCTGGGAAAGTCATATAAACTACGCCTGCCTCTGTTTCTTTATCTGTAAAATGGAAGTTGGTTGATTATTGTCCTTTGTTTTTTAAGAGGACCAAAATGACATCACTATGTTGGGGTCAAATGGGTATAATAATAGCATCTACTTCCAAGGGCTGTCATGAGGAATAAATGAGATCATAGTAGTAAAGCATTTCACAAAACTAAAACATTGTATCAATGCTAGTTCTAACTTATTATTACTACTAATCCTCTAAGATTCTGGTTCATCTAGGTAGATAGAGTGCCAGGCCTGAAGTCAGGAAGACATCCCCTGGCCTCCAACACTCACAAGCTGGGTGACCCTGAGTAAATCATTTAACTCTGTTTGCCTCAGTTTCCTCATCTGTAAAATGAACTGGAGAAGGAAATAGCAAGCCACTCCAGTATCTTTGCCAAGAATTCCCCAAAAGGGGTCATGATGAGTTGAATACAACTGAAATGACTAAACAGCTCTCTAAGATTAGCACTTAGCACATAGTATTCATTTAATAAATGTTTGATTGGTTGATTTTTTAGGATTTAAAGCAACTTAATATTTATTCTCTCCTAGAGTGAGTTGGAACCAGCCCTCCCATTCGCCAACATTGACTCACTCTGCATTCCCCACATTGGGTGCCCATGGTGGCCACAGAATTGCACTCTTTCTTGTATTCCTTAGTAGCAATGACCTCTCTAAATTCCCATACATTAAGGATTGATTACCCTCTCTTTGCAGATGGTGGGGGTTTTACCACTTGAAATATTACCCTAGCAACATATGGCTTTGAAAACCAGATGCTGTCTTCACCTTCTGAGTCTCTGTGCTGTGAGAAAAGGAAAATACTGACAGAGGAATGGCATTTGGAGATATTCCATAGCAACAGAGGTTAGCTGGGGCAGGATCTTAGAGCTAGTTGTATTTTTTAGATGACAAAAGGGAAAGGCACCAGAGAGCTATATAATGGTGAATATCATAGGAAAAGGGGAATGGAATTTATTTATATTAAAAAAGCAAAATAAAACAAAACAATATTACTTAGAAAACTCTCTATATCGCTGTGATTTCTTTAATGGGAAATGCCCAAGTAAGCTCTTACCAGAAAGGAGGGACAAAGTCTCAGAAAAGCTGCTTTTAGGATCATCCAAGTGTTATAAGATGTCCTAAATTGACTTGATATGCCGTTCTACTCTGTGGAAAGAAGTAGACGGGGCATTCGGGGCTATGCTGGAGTTGTCTTGTACCAGCCCCACAAGAGCCTACAGTTAAAATTTCAATGTGAGCATTTATATCTAAGAAATTAGCAAAGGCTACAAATCAAAGCTTGATTCATTGTTTTGTTGGTAGTCTAGACTTAAGAAAATAAAGAAGAAAAAATAATGCAGATTAAACCTAAAAGAATGATATTCATACATCTCTTTCCTTCCTTCTTTTCCTTCCTTCATTGCTTCCTTCCTTCCTTCCTCCCTCCCTTCTTTCTTTTTTTTTTCTCCTCCTTCCTCTCTCCCTCCTTCTCTTTCTTTCTTTCTTTTGTTCTTTTTTTTTTTTTGTAGGGCTGGTCATTAAGCATTTACTAGAACACCCCTGATATTATTATCACTCTTTGAAAGAAGGGAAAACTGAGGTTAAGAGAGATGGAGTAATTCATCTGAGGTCACACAGCTAGGTAAAGCCAGAACTAGGATCCTGGAAATCAATCAGATATATATTGAACTGAAATTTACCCAATGAAGTGTCCATTAGTGATGCTTTCTCTGGGTTTGGGAAATTTCTTTCATTTTCCTTCTTATTAGGCTTAGAACCCTATATACCAAATGAACATCAAATGGTTGTAATATGAGATACACTGAGGTAGCCTCTGTTTAGTTTTTGTCTCTGTATCCCCAGAACCTAGAATGGTGTCTAGCAGATAGAAGACACTTAAAAATGCATATTGATTTTTAGTTGGAGAAACTCCAAGGCCCTCACCAGGTCATTGCAAAAGGCTCTAAGTTTTCTACTTATGGAAGCAGAGAAAAATTATTTATTGCTCAAACATCATGTAGAACTTAGTCACCTGAATGAGTTGGTGCTTGGACAGGGATTTGACCCTGGCCAATGGTTGAAAATGAAGTTGTTAGCATCTTTGAATAGAACTGTGAGTTTGAGATAGGGAGCACAGCAGCAGTCATTTTTCTAAGACTTTTAAAGTAAATAATTAGCACTAATTATATGCACATAGTAGGACAGAAAGGTAAAATTACTCTCAAGGAGCCCACAGTCTAATGGGGGAGACAACATGCTAACAACTATGTATAAACAATCTCTCTATAGTAAAGTGGAGATAGTTGTCAAAAAAATGGATGATAGGGTGAGTGCTAGTGAAAAGTCAAAGATCACAAGGAACTTGCTAGCATTGGTAACTGGGGATATGGTGGTGTTCTTGACAGTAATAAGAAGGTGAGAAGAGAGGAGGGTTTGGGGGAAAGATAATGAGTTCTTTTTTGAACATGTTGAAGTTGAGATGTTTTGTAGCATCTAATTAAAGATATTCAAAAAGTAATTGGTATAACCAGACTGGGACTTAGGAGAGAGATAAGAGATGGAGATGGAGATATGGGAATCATCTTCACAGAGATGATTATTGAATCCAAGGGAACTGATGAGATCACCAAGCAAAACAGTAGAGAGGGAGAAGAGAAGAGGAACTGGAGAACAGAACCTTGGGGGACAGCCAAGATCAGTGGGTGTGACCTGGATGAAGATGTAGCAAAGCAAACTGAGAAGGATTGATCAGACATATAGGAAGAAATATCAGAAGAGAGAAGTGTCATGAAAATCTAGAGAGGAAAACATAGTCAGGAGAAAGTTATGAATAGTGCTAAAGGCTGCAGAGAGGTCATTAAGGATGACAACTAAGAAAAGACCATTGTTATTTTTCAATCTTGTCAGACTCTTCACGGTCCCATTGGGGTTTTCCTGGCAAAGATAGTAGAGTGGCTTGCCATTTTCTTCTCCAGCTCATTTTATAGATGAGGAGACTAAGACAAAGAGGGTAAGGGACTTGTCCAGGGTCATATAGCTAGTGTCTGAGGCCAGATTTGAAGAGAGGAACCTTTCTAAATGCTTGTTTCCTTCCTTCCTATCCATAAGGAAAGACAAAGAGATTTGTTTAGTTTTAATCCCACCTATTCTGCTTTTGTCTGAAATGAATAATCTAGCTCACTATTAGGGGTTCTAGTATAAGCAAAGGGAAAGATATATGACTCTATTGTGCTGAGAGATTTACATTATATTTTTTTTTAATGACCTCTAAAATGAGATTTTGCAATCAAATTCTCAGGCTAGCAGCGAATTTATTGTGCCAATTGTCTGTTTTCTCTTGTAACAGAAAATAAGGCAACAGATCATCCCCTGCCCCCAAATCAAATTCATACACAAGAAAATATTTTTCTGTATTTTTCTTCATACAGTGTAACAGAGACAATTCATTCCATGAACACAGTCAACAAAGCATGGAATACCAACTGAAGATGCATATTCTTCACAAGCTTCCTTTCTAAATAATTTTCATTCCTTTTTCATTTCCTTAACCTGGATTATTATTTTTTATGCCACAACTCCCTATTTGGAAAGCAACTCATGTTAAAAAAAGGAAAGTCCTAAAAAAATTCCTAGAAAAATACATGTTTTGTCTCAGAGTTAAGGCAAGCCCTCCAATGACTTAAAAGAACCAGATCTAATGAAGCTAAATAGTACTGGTTTGAAACATTGGATCCATTTCATACCCTTGGGGCTATTCTAATAGCGCACAGGCAATGGGACCAGTATTCTCTGGTTTTTGTATAACCATATGGATGAAAGCTAGCAAATAGAGCAGAAAAATGTTTTGTTCTTATTTATTTCAGCTATTCTCATGTAAAAATAAACTACATGTATAAAATAGCAGTTGAAGTAATTTTTCAATCAATCAACAAGCATTTAACTGCCTAATCTATGCCAGGCACTCTTAGGCACTGGGATACAAAGAGAAAGATGAACAGTCCTTGCTGTCCATTTAACTTACATTTTACTGGGGGGTGGATATATGTATATATATTATTATTAAGATATATCTTAGATATATATTAAGGTGTATATGTATATACATAAAGAGATATTATTAAGATATTTAAAGATACCTATTTAATATGAATGCTATGTCTTTTTTGTTTTAACATGGCCCTAGTGGGCTACACCCAAATTGCAGAGCCATAAAGGACCTTGAAAATTATCTAATCCAGTATCTCTCAATTTCTAGATAAGGAAATCAATGCCCAGAGAAGTTTAGTAACTTACAAGGAGTAGCAGATAATGACAAAGCCTAGAACAAAACCCAGAACTGCTAACTCTAGCTCTTTCCATGCCACCATTCTACTTGAGAGTTTCCAGACCTCTCCTATGGCTCAGTAAACTTGGTTCTCCCATAATTTCAAGGACATAGAAGCTCAATTTCATAGGATTCAATGAGAGCAGAAGGGTAAAATTGGAACCGGGGATGATTTTACCTAGCCTTCAGAATGCAGGACAAATCCTTTAGAACATAAATTCCATGTCATGAAACAGGATTTAAAAAATTAACTAAGCTATCTTACCAAGTATAAATTCTGAAAAAAACAAAAACAAAAACAAAAACCACAATTGCTTAGGTGCAAAGAAGCAAGATACAAAACATTTTCTTCCTTTTGTTATCCTTAATCATCAAGGAGAAGATACTCTATCAGTAACTCTATTGGAAAGAGAATTTATACAATGCCAAATCCTGGCTATTCTTTCATTTAAGAGTATATATTCCTCACAAGAATAATGAAAATATACTGCTCTGAAGCCTGGTTCTTCTTTTTCTTCCTAAAAGGACTTGTGATAAACAGATTATCTTGAGAATCCCCATAGCTTCTAATGCTATCCTTTTAGGGAGAGAGAATTTGTTTTCTCCTTATACATAACCCAGCAAGACCTTGAGCAGAATGAAATATTTCCAGTTCCCAAAGGATTATGAAGTTGCCTTAAGAGAGCAATTTTTCCCCTTCTTGATTTAGGGAGAAAAAGATTCCTTGATTGAGATAACACATCTTTTTTTCCCCAAATTTCTTCATCATAAAGGCTATGCTAATGATGACAATTTCCCCTAGGAACCAAGCACAGATCTTGTCAAAGGAGAACTATCATCTTAAATTCAGGAAGGTGTATAGCTACTGCTGTCCTATATACAAAAAGTCTAAAATTAGTTCTAACTTAAATAATTATCATATTTGACAAAATATATTTAATCTCTGACCACACAGCCTACTCATCTAACCTTAAAATTAGATTAGTTCAATGTACAATTCTAGCTATAGATAATTTCTAAGTTTATAAACAATTTCCTAATGGTTCCATTTCAGAGAACTTTAGTTATCACCCCAGAAATAGCAAAATATATAATATTTCAAATAGCCTAATATAGTTCAGTCATTTATATAGGGAACCTGAAAAATGTATGACAGTTTTGAAGTTTTTTAAGCTTTGAAATAGTTGGGGAAATGACATTCTTCTTAAAAGGACATTTTTTTTTAGAGGAACAATTATCTTCTTTTAAAAATCCTTTTAAGGTAAATTTCACAGAAATCACTTATTTACTAATTTGTGTCTTCTGAATTATCCTTTAAATATATATTTCAAAAATGTGAAATTTGTTTCTTATAAAGACTAAAAATTTTAGCAGTTCCAAAGGAGAATTTCTTTCCAAATAATTTTTTCTCAATTCTGGGACAAAAGTGCCCTGGAAGATTTCACAATCCCGTGTGGGCATGTGTGTGTGTTTGTAAAGGGTTGGGAAAATGGAAAATAAGAAAGGAGGAAGGGAGGGAAGAAAAACTTTAGATGAGATGAGAGCTGTAACAACGGTTTCCTGTTTCCATGCTTGAGAAAGCTCCTTTAATTACACTGAATTACTCTTTCTTATATGGAGAGCAGTAACAGATGCAATCATTTGTATTATGCACATTCAAAGTCCTGGAACCAGACCAGCAGAAAAGAATAAGGGCAAAAAGGTGTGGATTTTCCATTTTAAGTTCGCATGTGCCTTTCTATGCTCATTTGTTCACTTAAAAGTACATAATTGCAAATAGCATTGTGAAAAGACTAACCTGCCTTCTTTGCTCTTGGCATATCACTGGTATCTAAAGATATGAGAGGATGTTTTGAAAGCCCCTTTTATGGAATGAAGTTTAAAGTAACTACATTTTTTTTTCCTGTAGAGAAGCTTGAAGGATAAAAGGATAGAAAGAAAAGGGGGGGGGGGGGCCATCAAGGGCAATCTTTGATACACAGATGAAAATAGATGTTATAATTTCTTTCTCGAAGTATTTTCAGAAGCACCTAATAACTCAATCATACCTTTTAACATAACAATGATGGTATTAATCTGTTTAAACTTAAAGCTCTTTTCTCCAGTCTCAAAAGCTGCTCAGTATTAAGCATTTGCTATTCAAATAATCTGCAGTGATACCAGTTATTCTATTTCAAAAAGTCAGCAAGAAAGTCATATTTCTGAAGTGTCCCCTGTCGGAATGTCCAATTCCATTTTTAGTTCAAGTTTAATAACTGAAATTTTATTTCAAACTCTTCTAATGGTCTTTCAGGTTCAACTCTTGCCCTAAGCATTAGGCAGAGTGCTTTTCTCCTTGTTTGATACCAAGAACAAGATGCAAGAACCAGTTGAACTGCACAGTCCAGCCTTTGTCTCTACAAACTTCTATCTGATCAAGGAAATACTTTTTGGCCTCCTCTTCATTTTTCCCCACTGTCAAGGCATCCCGGATATAGTCAATATCTTCTTTGCTAGTTAACTGGGGCATGCCAGTCATCAGCATCATGGAAAACAGGATGATCAGTAGGTTGGTGTGTTGTCGAAGAGCTAGGTAAGCCTTGACACAAATGTCCTGGATAAAGGGAAAGAAGATCATCATTGTTAAAGTGACTAGAGGTACTCAAAGAACAGTCTTTGAGACCTTAATTTGACTTGCATACCATATGTAACAGAAAATATAATTCCAAAGATAGGGATATATAGATTATAAACATGTAAAAGACAAACTGCCTTTGTAAGTTGTAAAATGCCTAACAGTTGTTTGCAGAAACCCTAGGTATGCTCAGAGAATATTAATTCTTCTTCATTTCATATTCTTGTCCTACAGATTAAGTTTCTCCCATATAGATATGGATAATGGAAATTTATATAGCCAGAAGAGAGGCTTGAAACAATACTGACAGATTTCTACCAAGGGAAATCCACTACATCTTTAAGAAGGTAAATTTTTCCCTTATCAAATCTCAATTTATCTTTTTGCAATTTCTATTCATTGCTTCTGGTACTGTCCTCTGTGGTCAATGAGAACAAATCTAATCTCTCTTCTATATGACAACCCTTCATATACCAGAAATCAACAATTACATCCCTCCCTTGATTCTGCTATTCTCCAAGTTTAACGCCCCAGTTCCTTCAGCTGATCCTCTCAAATGTTATGAACTTAAGGCCCATTGGGATTCTAGTGGCCCTCCCTTGTACACTCTTGTTTCTTAATGTCCTCCTTAAACTGCTGTGGTCAAAACAACACACTAATCCAGAAATAGTCAAATTAGGACCATTGCCTCCTTATTGATGATAGGTTATGGGTTCTTAATGTAGCCCAAGATCACATTTGACTTTTTTTTCTTGCTTCCTTATGCCTTATTGACCCATATTGAATTTATTACAATCCACTAAAATCCCATTCTCAGTTTTTTTTTCCCAGACAAACTGCTTTCTAAACACATATTCATTGTGTACTTGGGATTATGGACTATGAGCTGAAAGGAACCTTAGAGGTTATCTGTTCCAACCTTCTAGTTTTACAGATGAAGAAACTAAGAGAGGAAATGATGTATTCAAGACCACAAAAAATGATGTATTCAAGACATGTAGCAATGGAACAATTCAAACCCAGATCTTTTGATTCCAGTTTTCTTGTGAAGCTGATTTTCTGAACCCAAGTATGACAACTGTTTTCCCTATTGAATCCCTTCTTCTTTCATTTGTCCCAATGACCTAACTCATCAAGTTTTTGGATTCTGACTTTGTCGTCCAACATATTAACTATCCCTCCCAGCTTTTTATCAAATACAAGCCTTTATTCAAATCACTCAAAATGTTAAACACCACAGGGCCAAGTGCAGATTCCTGGGGTGCCCCACCAGGGTTAACTTTTGACCATTCATGATAGCCCTGAATTCATCTAATTATACAATTGTCTATCACCATACCCCCACAATAGAATAGCATGAAATACATTTTTGCATGTACACTTAGATCTGTTAATATCTAGGTGAACCATATGTACAGCACAATCCTGCCAAAAAGGGAAACAAATTTATCTTGGCATGGCCTATTATTAATGGAACCATGACGGCTCTTTGGGAGAACTTCCTTTTTTTTTTTAATGTTCATGAGCCATCTTTTAAATAATATTTTCTAGAGGTTTGTCAGGAAGCAAAGTTGAGCACATTTGCCTGTAGTTTCCAAATTCTATTCCTTTTCCTTTTTGGGGAGACCTGCTTATTTGCTTTTTTAAAAAACTTGTTAGAATGTTTTCTTGATTTTTTTGAACATCACTGGTACTTTCCTGATACTGCCACCTGGTCCTCAACAAAAGTCTGCTTTGTAACAAAGAAGTAAGATTAGGCAAGCCAAAGCAACACCTTGGCTTTGTCTGCCAATATATACCTCGTATCTATTCCTTTCCAGCCAGGTGGTGCCCTCTTTCATGTTTTCCATGATCTTGCAAATATTACTGATGGTGTAGCAATAACATTCACCAATTCTTTTAGTTATTGAGGGTATAGTGCATCTGGATCAAATGACTCAAACTCCTTAGCTAATTCTCTTACTATCTTCCCACTTACCTTGGGTATGAACTCCCTAATAGCCTTTTGTGTTTAGTCCTTTCTGTCCCACAGATCATTCTTCTTTGCAGAAACAAAACCAGATACAAAATAAAAATGGAACAACTCTGCTTTCTCTCTTTCACCAGTTATTATTCCATATACCATGAACAGCCATTCTATTCATTCTTTTATCCTTCTTTTCTCCCTAATACAGCTTTAACACCCCCCTTTTTGGTTTCTAAGCCTTAGCTTAATTTAGGGTTCTTATCCCTTTTCCCAGACTTTCCCCCCTTCACCAATGTGTTAGATGGGTTAGAATCTAACATCACATTTGTCTCTGTAGCTTTTCAAAAGAACAGAAATGTTCATTCCACCTTTTAATTTCAGCTCTTCTACTTTCCATTTGCTGATGGATATAAAGTTCTTCAAGTCCCTTGGAGTTTTTCTGTTCATGACCGTGCAGAATACTTAGACTCCTGGGAGACTGCCTCAGTGCATTAGGGCTTTTGCATTCTTAATGACTCCATTTATATTAAGAAATCATTTTCTTTTGTCCATGCATATGCCCCATCGAGCTGCCTTTCATTTTTTCTTAGTAATTGCGTGGGCTAAGTACAGATCTTACCAAAGGCAATATTCACAATAATTTGCCAACTTGTATAATTTTCACAAGGTGATGGATATGGTTTTCTCTTGATTCAGAAATACTGTACTATTCTGATTAATAATTATTTTAAATCAGTGTGATTTTGTAAAAAAAAAAAGACATATGCCAGATGAACATCATGAAGGTGAGGGCATACAATCAAGTTTAAACTCCTGGTATTAGCAGAAAATTTTCATCTGTAAATTAATGCATTATTGTGATGCCAATCAGTAATGAGCTGACTGATAGCTGGTATTTTATATAGTGATTCAAGTTTGCAAAACACTTCACATATTTTATTTCATTTGATCTTCAAAAAACCCCTCAGAGATAGGTAATACAAGTATTATTACCCCTGTTTTAGAGATGAGGCTCAGGGAGGTTGAATAGTTTTGATTATGAGGTATACGATCTGAATCTATATATTCTTTATTTTAAAAATTATGTCATTAAATATTTCCCAATTATATGTAAACATTTTAACAATCATTTAAAAAAAATTTGAGTTCCAAATCTTCTCCCTCCTGCTCCTGCCCCCTCATTGAGAAGGCAAGCAATTTGATATCTATTTTATATGTGAAGTGATGCAAAACACATGTCCATATTAGCCAGAATCCATATCTTCTTCACTCCAAGTCTATCCTTGTATGCACTAGGTGGCACTGCCTTCCCCATGGCATCTGATGTGATTATGGCATTATCACCAAATGGGGACAGAACAAGAATGTGGAAGGAAAATACTGTGTAGAGTAATAGGAAGCACATTGGATTCAGAGACAGAAAACCTGAGTCCAAACCTGACTTCTGTTACCACTACCCCTAGTCATAAGATCATGGCAGCTAAGTGGCCCCATAGTGCATAGAATGTTGGGCCTGGAGTCAGGAACTCATCGCCCTGAGTTCAAATCTGGCTTCAGACATTGGCTGTGTGGCCCTTGACAAGTCACTTAACCTTGTTTGACTCAGTTTCCTTATCTGTAAAATGAGCTGAAGAGAGAAATGGCAAACCACTCCAGCATCTTTGCCAAGAAAACCCCAATTAGGGTTACATAGAGTCAGACATGATTGAAATGACTGAACAACAGAGAGATATGTACATACATACATACATATATGGATAAACTTATATAGATCTATATCCTAGGCACTGGGTCAAATATTGGACAAGTCATTTAATTTTTCTGGGCTTTAGTTTCTTTATCTACAAAATGAGGAAGTTAGGCTAGATTATTTCTAAAATCCTTTTCTACTATAAATTTTATGATCTGCCCTATTAAAAAAATTTCACAACCTCCTCACAGGTACGCATCTTGGAGGCCACTAGGAAGGACAATAACTAGAATAGGGGACCAGGACTTTAAGTCTGAGGCCGAAATTGGTAAGATTTAATTTGTTCGTAAATGTTTTTAAATATTCCTCTGACAAGACAGTGGAGATTTGGGATGAGATAATATGTTTCTGCTGGAAGGCAATCAGAAAGAATATTGAACATTTCAAGTTAAAACCTTTCATTTACAGCCTTTGAATTACAACTTGTACCTTGATATCTTTTTAAAAAGTGATTCTCCAACTGGTTCCATCTGTTAGTGCAAAACCCACACTTACTTACTTTCTTTGCAAATATTTAGCTAGGAACTTATTAGAAGCTGACAGGCTACAATTAAGCTAGTATACATTCAACTTGGGTTTTCTAATAGTAAGCAATGGTGAGAGAATTCCTGGAGAAAAGTTATCTTGGCTTAGCACATGGGAGGAACAGTAACCCAGCCTCCTAAACCCTGGGGGACCTCCTCATGTGAACCCAGCTCTGCAAAGCTGAAATTAGAGTCATTCTCCTGGAATAAATGTCAATTATTATTATCTGGAGAGTGGTAAGAGCTGGAGGGGATAAATTTAAGGAAATTAAAAAGGGGGTGGGATAAGCCAGATGGTAAACAACCAACTCCTGCAATTTTGTCTGGTTTTAAGGTAAATACACCTCCACCCTAAAAGATGACTCTCCTATTAGTCCTGTTTGCTGAAAATTCATTCTTTTTACATGGAGAAAAGAATCTGTGCCTTAAATTCAAGTGAAGCTGGATGCCCTCCAATTTGGGGGCATGTGGAAGTAGCAGCTAATATGTGAGGAATTATTCTCCTAGTCAAGAAAGGTCTTGGGGAAAAAAAAGACCCTAGAAGCGCTGATGAGAAATTCATTTAAGAGGTACCAGGCTTGTGCAAAACTGCTTCTAAAGAGCGACATCTAGGGGTGGCTGCCTTTTAAGTCCATTCTTTAACTGAAAGCAATGTTCATATATTTGTAAAAGCTTAAATTTCCTTGGAAATATCTGTATTTCTAAATTTCATTCATTATTAAAGTATTTATTGAGCACCTACAATGTTCAAAGCTGGTCTTACAATGCTTGTTTGCACTAGGCAAGATTGTCAGTTCTAAATACAGGCTATCCCAAAGATGTTAGTGCAGTTTTAAACCAATATCTTCAGGACACCTAGTATTTTTATTCCTTGACAACTGTCCCATATTGCCATTGTTAATTAGTAGTATTAGTATATATCAATTAGTATACACCCCTTTTTCTAATTGGAAGAATTATATTTAATGCTCATGAACAAAAAACCCAACAAAATAAAAACCCTAGAAAAAATTGTATATACTAATTACAATGATTGAATATGTCATTTAGTAAATGTTAAGCTTAGTATTTATGTACTGTGTCAGACTAGAAGGTTCCTTTCAACCCTAAGGAATTTTTATTTTTTTGTTTCATGTCTAAGTTTCATTATTCTTCAAAGGTAACAAGATTGCATCTACAAACTGAATAATAATTCAAAATTTATTTCATCTTATCATCAGGTGGCAGTATTTACTATTTCATTACAAACTCACAAAATCTTAGATTTGAAAGGGACGATAGAGGGCATCTAGTCCAATCAGGATCTCATTCAAAGCAGGAATTTCTTCTATAACACTGATTTCTTTTAATCAGACTCATTTACTTTTTTAAAAAAAAATTCCCTAATAGGTTACTTAAATAAAAACCCAAAACAGAGACACACACAAACCCTTCCACTAGGGGTAATACGTTTCAGCTGTTTCTCCCTCCATAGATGGATATTTGCTTGGATGCTGATACTGTGTTTCTAAAGGAAGAGAATTTCAATTGATCTTCCTGAAATTTTGAATGTTTATGGCTAAATGTTTGGAGTCCTTTCTTTAGATTTAAAATAAAGTGGTCTTAGATCAGTTATCAGTGAGCAAAAGAATCGTTCCTTTCATATTTCATTAAGGAGAGTTAATTCATTATGATCATCACCATCAAAAATACTTATTGAGCAACCACTGTGTGCACGACATTGTACCATAGGGTGGCCAGGTGTCCTTGATTTCAGAAGGTTTTGTCTTCTTCCCTAAGGTTTATCTCTGAAGTCTCTACTTTTAGGGAATAGTCCAAAGAAACTAGCTCCATGCTGTACTAGTCACCTCCAGAAGGAGTGAAGGGCAGGGTTGAGTAAGGCATTCCTTTGTTCTGTTCAGGGTCAACCTTCCTCCAGAGACTAATGTTAATAGTAATAGATGGCATTTCTAAAATGCTTTAAGGTTTGCAAAATGCTTCACAAATACCATCTCACTTGATTCTCACAACAATCTTGTATGGGAGGTGTTATTATAATCCCCATTTTATAGATGAGGAAACTGAGAGAGGTTATTTGCCTAGGGTCATACAGCTAGAAAGTGTCTGAGACAGAATATAAGTTCATGTTTTCCTGACTCCAGTTCTTGGGCTCTATCCATTGTGCAACCTGGCTGCCATTAGGTTGGTATGCTCATTCTGTGATGAGGCTCATTATTTATTCTTTTAATCTTTTTTCCTTTTTCTGTGTGACCTTAACAATCATCAACAAATGCAGCCAAGGGTTAGTAGGTACTGATATATGCCTTTTATTATATCCCTTTCCTTTTATTCAATAAAACTACCAATTGGTAGGCCAACCTTCCTATTCTTCCCATATATGTTCTCTTTGCAGTTTACTCAATGCATTAATTAATCAAGTTTTCCAGATTTCCATGTAACTAGAGCCTCTTAAATATAATATGAAAATATATACAGTATCAGATTATTACCAGATTAACTAAAGTACTGATGACCTTTGGTACTAAGTACTTGGGAATCTTGACAGTGTTTTGAAAGGTTGTGATCCCTGGCCCCAAGAAACAGAACAGCTAACAGGAAGCCAAGACAGATAAATATAAACTTGACTAACAAAAAGAAGAAGGAGACAACTGCATATATTGGTATAATACTCGATTTTTTTCCTGGGTGAGTTAGCACTATTCACATGAAGCTATGGATCACCACTTTCTAAGTCCATCGATCCTGATCTGATTCTTAATTAGGTGATGGAAGAATAAGAAGTCAGTACTGAATGCAAAATTTTAGCTGACTTCTAGAACATCAATTATTCCCATGATTGGTCCATAGAGTCACACTCTGGTTCTGTTCTACCATATTATCACTAAATCTTAAAGTACACTCCTCATTGGCAAGCTAGCCACTAATTATGTTTTTTGGACTATCTATATAATCCATAGGTATTCACAATTCATGCCTGTGTTTTAGAGAAGGAAATAGCAAACCACTCTAGTATCTTTGCCAAGAAAAGCTCATGAACAGTAATCTTGAACAGACTTCAGGAGATAGTGTAGGCCAGAAAGGCCTGCCATGCTATGGTTATCGGGGGTCACGAAGAGTTAGACATGACTGGAGAACGGAACAGCAACAAATGTTTACAATTTATGCACATAGACACATATATAATACTAACATATTGGACTGGAGCTTGGGATACCTGGGTTCTAGGACCAGCTGTGCTGTTAACCAAGTGACTGAAGATTAAGCCTGGTAGGAGAGAGGCCAAATGGTGAGAAATGAGTGGGAATAATGACTGGTATTTAAAGGGATAGGATGGATACTTATGGAGATGGTGCAGTCTGGAAGTTGACTACATTTGAATGTGAAAGATCAAGAATCCAAGATGGTGCCAAGACTGTGGGTGGGGAAGCTAGAAAGATGTTACTGGTTGTGATGGATGCAGAGGCGGAAGACCATTATTCTAAGTGCAGTACATAATACTAATGGGAGAAAAAGGAGATAAAATAAGCCTATGATTCATTTTTTTTCCAAAAGGCTCATTGAAAAATAATAATAGTAGCAACAATAGGGCATATTTATATAGCAATCTATAATTTTTTTTACCAAATGCTTTCCTCCCAACAACTTTATGAGTATTAATGAAGAGAATGGACTACAAAGCCAGATTCTCTGCATTTATCTCCTTTA
The DNA here is from genome assembly GCA_011680675.1 of Gymnobelideus leadbeateri. Classification (NCBI taxonomy): domain Eukaryota; kingdom Metazoa; phylum Chordata; class Mammalia; order Diprotodontia; family Petauridae; genus Gymnobelideus; species Gymnobelideus leadbeateri. Next base: position 189,589 of record WOXC01000470.1, read on the forward strand.
AATGTCAGTATTTTTGCTGTGTTTGGACAAATCCATTTAAATAAATCCCATCTATGTAATAGAAAAGAACTGATGGAGTGGTTTTTGTTTCCTTAAAAGATGAATTTCGGCCAACTTTTTTTCCCACTTTTCCCCCCTCCAGGAAATTGTCAAAATGTGTGATTTTAACTTGGAAGAAAAACAGGACTGAAACATGTCAAACCCCTTAAAAAGCAACAACCAAAAAATTCCACACCTTTGAAAAAGTCACCATATAAAGGTCTGGATTCCCACTGAGACAATGCAGAAGTCCCAATGGAAAAAATCCCTGAGACCATCTGGCCATAGGGAGGTCTCGGCCTCACTGACCATGACACTGACATCTGAGAGAAGTAAGGCTTGAAACTACTGAAGTGAAAGTCAGGCACACCAAAGACAGGCAGGAATAAACAAGAAATGACAAGTGGTTTGGGTTCATGACTGGGGTAAGGGTTGGACTGGATGACCCTCGAGCTCCTTTTTAAGAAGATGGAAGTTAAGTGTATTGGTGGGCTAAAGACCTGCCTATGTCACTGACCACTTGCGTAACCTTGAGTAAATTTCTTAACCTCTTTGAACTCAGTTTCCTAATCAGTAAAATGAGGGGACTGGAGTAGTTGGCCTCTGAGGTTCCTTCTAATTCTACATATGTGATCCTGGATTATGATTTATATGGCCCTGCAAGGTCTGCATTACCTCTCTAGAAGCTTAGACTAGAACAGAGGTGGGAAACTTGTGGCCTCAAGACCACATGTAGCCTTCTAGCTCCTTCAGTCTGGCCTTTTGACTGACTCTAAGTTTAACAGAACAAATCCTTTTATTAAGCGGAATTTGTTCTGTGATATTTGGATTCAGTCAAAGGGCTCTTAAGGACCTAGAGGGCCACATGTGACCTTGAGACTACAGGTTCCCCATCCCTGGACTAGAAGTTCTTCAATTTTTTGGTTCTAAGATCACTTTACACTCTTAAAAATAAGATGATCTCCCAAAGAGTATTTGTTTTTGTGGGTTATAATTATATTTGTCATATTAGAAATGAAAATGTCTTAATATTAAAATAGTTTTGGCACATAGACCCCCTGAAAGTGTTTGGGGGACTCCTACGTTCCTTGGACCATATTTTGAGATGCTGTTCTAGACCACAAAGGGTGAGACATGTAAAGAACAGGGTCCTGAAAATCATACATACATATACACATATGTGTGTGTGTGTATATATATGTATGTGTGTATATATATGCATGTATATGTGTATGTATGTGCATATACATGTATTTTTATTTATATATGTGTACATACACATAGATACATATATACATATAATATATAGCCATATACTATATATTTATCTCTTATATACCATATATATTATATATATACAATATATAATACATAATCTTTGTACATAATATAAATCATTTTAAAATAAATAAAATCATAGATGCATGAGAAGAGATGACTCCTTAAAGGAAAACTTTGATGAACATAAAGTAAACAATCAGCCCCTGATTCACACACTCCATTAGTCTGGATTTTTTGTAAAATAGACTTTACTTTAAACACATGCATACACAGTTGTACTTATAAATACAGCTTTTTGGCTGCTAAGTTTATTATAATTTTAAAATTTGTGAGTGTGAAAATTCTTATTTCCAGGTTTGATAACCAAAAACTGGAAAGGATTTAAAAAGCAGACGCTGAGTATGTCCAGCCTCTGTGGTTTCTTAGATTGGAAAAAAATGGTTTTGGAGTCATAGACCCAGGCCTGAATTTTCATCTTGATCCTTAATAGCTGTCTGGCCCTGAGTTTATTACTTAGCATCTTTAAGCCCCAGTTTCTTTGTCTGCAAATGGGATTACTACTCATTCTATCTTCCTCATAGGGCTGTGATGGGGAAGGTGTTCAGTAAACTTTGAAGCATTATGTAAATGTGATGAATTGTCACTACTGTTTTTACATCAGAGTTGGCGAGGACTGAGAGCCAGAGTCAGAAGTTGAACACTGGAGAGATTATGTAGTGGCAACTGGTGGGACAGTGAATAATACAGTGCTGGGCCTGGAGTCAGAAACACGAGTTCAAATCCAGCCTCAGACACTTTGCTGTGTAACCCAAACAAAGTATTTAGCTCTGTCTGCCTCAGTTTCTTTAGAGTGATAGTAAATAGCAATCTTTTCTGCTCTGACCAGAAACTCTGAGGGGCTTCTCTTCCCAGATTCATTCTTTTGGGAAGTCAAACTAGGCCATATTTTGCCTCAATTCTTACCTAGCCTTTAATCACTGAATGGGTGTTGGCTCAGACAAACTGAGACCTAGCAAAGACCTTAGCTTAAAGACATAGGTCATCTTGACCTATGACTTGCCACTGGACTCAGATGACTCGGGAGGAGAGAGTGAGGCTGATGACTTTGCATAGGCTTGCCTCACTTAAATCCCATTCACTTGCAAGTTAAGACATCATGATGTTATTAGTTGTCTTGGAGAATGAAGAAGGAGCAACAACAAGAGGAGGATAACAGTACCTACCTGCCATGGTTGTTGTGAGGATCAAAACCATTTAGCACACATAGTGCCTGGCACATAGAAAATATAAATAATAGAAATTAAACTTAAAAGTGTTCTATATGTACATTTTTGGAGGGGAGAGGCCGTTATTAAACATTTGCCAGCATACCACTGAAGGGAACCTATGAACTCTCTCATTTCAATTTCAGTCTATAAACCTCAAACCCTTTCATTTTGCAGATAAAAAACTGATGCTCAGACAGTTTAATTAGCTTGCCTAAGGCCATAGAAGCAGGTCAATACCAAGGCAGAATTTCAGCCCAGGTCCTTTGACTTAAGATCTACTACTCTTTGAGTATCTTCCCACTTAGCGAGGCTGGTTCAAAGGTGATACATTCTGTTCCATTGTTGGACTCACACTTGAAGCTTTTCTAGTTTTGGCCCAACCAGCCAGAACTTGAAATTTGCTTTCATAGCCTGGAGAAATTTATCATTTAAGAGGAGCACATGTTACCTGAAATTTCTGGAAGTGCAGGCTTGTTTTCTTTCCAGAAGTTCCCATCACGAAGAGGAAGTCTGGGGTTAGCACAAATGGAACTCTCTCTTTGTTGATACCCAGGAAACTTTTGTAATTCCCAAGAATGTGACCGAAGTCAATATGAAATAGATTTCCTTAATGGAAAGAAATATCAGAGATCACTGTGGTGAAAAACTACCTTCCAACAGCCTGATGGGCTAATGTTGACTTTTTGGAACCTTTCTTAAGCTGCCTTAAAGCCAATTACCTAGGGAGGAGCAAACTTTCTTTTTTGATATTATTTTCACCATCTTCAATTCAATCAACTTTAACAAGCATTTAGTAAGCACTTGGTGTTTACCAGGTACCAGGGGTACAAAGACAAAAACAAAGCAGTCCCCTCAAAGATCTTATTGCACCTTCTGTTGGGGAAAGAACCATGAATGCATTAAGTAAATACAAAATCAATCAATCAACAAATATTTATTACATATTTACTTACATATTATACTACCTACACTTTGACTGTCATCCTCATCTCTCCTCTCCCAAAACCTTGTATTCCATTCCAGGAAATCCTGGACTCTCTCCTTCCCTTCCCTCCCCTTCTATCTGCCTGCTCTCTTTTATGTGTAGTCTTCTTCTATTTGAATGTAAACTCCTTGAGAGCAGGGACTGTCTTGCTTGGGCTTACTTCTATCTCCAGTTCTTACATCTAAATAAATACTTAAACCATTTATCTATCTATATGTTCCAGGTGCTATGCTACTTGCTGGAAAATAAAAACTGTCCCTGCCCTTGAGAAGGTTATGTTCTATATACAAAGTGATAGGTAGAGTCATTAGCAACTGGGGAATCAGAAGAGATGGCATTTGAAGATAATTTTGAAGGAAGTTAGGGATTTTATGATTCTTTTGTAAGACATGGAAGAAATAGACAGTAAAACATAACTCAAATGTATTTCTGACATTATTCTGATATTCTTTAAGTCACAAGCAAATGCTATTACTGTATTCTAATTTATCGTAGAATTATCATTAGCAATTTATATCAGAACTTTTTGGTTAGCATAGCCAAGTTTACATAAGGCCATGGGTTATTTTAGGTGCTATAGGGTTCAGAAGTGGTTTTGAGTTTATAAATTAGTAGTTGGGGTGTTGCCTCTAAACCCAACTCTTTTTTTTTTAATTAATTTATTAGTTTAGTTTCAGTTAACAAGATTCAATTCCATAGTTCCTTGATTTTCAAATTTCTTTTACTTCCCTCCCCCCTCCCCTCATGACATCATATAGTACAGTATAGGGTCTGCAAATGCATTCATATTAAACATTATTCCAATTACAAAGGCATATTGTACTAGGTGGGATGAAAGATGGTAAGGAAGAAGTAAAACCAAACAATGAGAAGAACAAGATCATTTAGTTTGCTTCCATCAGGATTCAGGCTCAGTTCTTTCTAGTTATATCTCTGGATGGCGCATTTCTCACTTTCTTGAGTCATTCGGGATTAACTTATATCACTGCATTGCTGAAAAGAGTCCAGTCTGTCATAGTTGGTCGTCACAGATATGGTATGTCTGTGATTGTATACAAATTTCTTCTGATTCTACTCTTCTCGCTCAGCATCAGTTTGTATAAGTCTCTCCAGGTAATTATGAAATCCGTCACCTCCTCGTTTCTTATAGCACAATAAAATTCCATTACATTCATATACCACAACTTGTTTAGCCATTCCCCAATTGATGGGCACCCCTTTAGTTTCCAATTCTTTGCAACCACAAAAAGGGCTGCTAAAAATATTTTTGTACATATGGTTCTTCCTCCCACTACTATGATCTCTTTGGGATATAACCCTAGAAGTGGTATGGCTGGGTCAAAGGGTATGAAATTATTTATAATCCTTTGGGCATAATTCCAGATTGCTCTCCAGAATGGTTGGATAAGTTCACAACTCCACCAGCAATGTATTAGCGTTCCAATTTGCCCACATCCTCTCCAGCATTTGTCACTTTCTTGTTTTGTCATCTTAGCCAATCTGACTGGAGAAATGTGGTATCTCAGAGTTGTTTTGATTTGCATTTCTCTAATTAATAGTGATTTAGAGCATTTCTTCATATGCTTATAGATATCTCTAATTTCTTTCTCTGAAAACTTCCTATTCATATCCTTTGACCATTTCTCAATTGGGGAATGACTTGTATTCATATAGATTTGGCTCAATTCTCTATAAATTTTAGAAATGAATCCTTTATCAGAGACACAGGTTGTAAAAATTCTTTCCCAATTTCCCACCTCCCTCTTGATCTTGGTTACATTGGCTTTGTTTGTGCAGAAGCTTTTCAATTTAATGTAATCAAAATTATCCATTTTGCATTTTATAATGCTCTCTAATTCTTGTTTGGTCCTAAAATATTCCCCTCTCCACAGATCTGTCAGGTAAACTATTCCTTGCTTTCCCAAATTGCTTACAGTATCATCCTTTACACCTAGATCATGCACCCATTTAGACTTGATTTTGGTATATGGTATTAGATAGTGATCTATACCCACTTTCTGCCATACTGTATTCCAGTTTTCCCAGCAGTTTTTGTCAAATAGTGCATTCTTGTCCCAAAAACTGGGGTCTTTGGGTTTATCAAACAATAGATTGCTATATTCATTAACTGCTGGGTCTCCTGCACCTAATCTATTCCATTGATCCACTACTCTACACCTCTGCCAGTACCAAGCAGTTTTGATGACTGCTGCTGTGTAATACAGATTAAGATCTGGCATAGCTAGTCCACCTTCCCTAGCATTTCTTTTCATTAATTCCCTTGATATTCTAGACCGTTTGTTTTTCCAAATAAATTTTGTTATTATTTTGTCTAACTCTACAAAGTAGATTTTTGGTAGATTGATTGGAATGGCACTAAATATATAATTTAGTTTGGGTAAAATTGTCATTTTTATTATATTAGCTCGACCCAGCCACGAGCAATTAAACCCAACTCTTAAAGGCACTTTCAAATTTCACACACACACACAAAAACCAACTGAAGGAGGGTTTATTGCTAATATTAATTGAAGGGGAAGTGGGGATGGTCAGAGGTTTGAGGAGGCTATAAGTACCAATTCTGCCTGTGAAAATTTGTGGTGGTGAAAAGGAAAGTCTTCTTAAAGATTTAAGAATCTTTATACAGAATTATATGTGTGATAGGACAATTATTTTGAGAAGCATCACAATTACATGTGCTCATATCTTAAACCAATGCTCTAGGTTCATAAAAATTTCCATATTAAAAAAATGAAACCAAACATTGGATAGTTATGCTAAATAAGTTTTTCCTGAAGAAGAGATGAGAAAATTCACCACCTGTCTTTAATTTGGAAAGGGCATGGAATTCTGGGCACGAAACACTAAGTATACTGACAAACTTAGAAATATGTTGGTTATGGGGAGGCTAGGTGGTGCAGTAAACAGAGCACTGGCCCTGGAGTCAGGAGGACCTAAGTTCAAATCCAGCCTCAGACACTTAACACAAAGAACTAGCTGTGTGGCCTTGGGCAAGTCACTTAACCCCAATTGCCCTCCAAAAGCAAAAAAGAAATATGTTGATTAGTTTTGCTAAGCTTCTCTTTTCATTCTTCTCCATCTTTTTCTCTTCCTTTATTTCCTCCTCATTAGATTTTTGGTGATTAGTCATAAAACAACTATATTACAATAATATTTTTGAATGTCCAAACAAGAACAAGCAAAATGACTTTCCATTTGAAATGTCATCAGGAAAATATGCATTTTATATTCACTATAACTGCAGCAGTACAAAGTGATTTTAGTGAAAATTAGGTAAGTGCCTAAGGCCAAGGTACTGTAATTGAACTTTTAGATGGCTTCCTACTTTTCATAGAAAAGAGAGATAGAAAAGAGCTGAGGATGAGCCATGCTCATCTATGTAAAAAAGCAGGGGTACAGTTAAAAGCAAAGACAAACATGGAGCTAATCATTTTCTGAAAATAAAAGATGTATTGACTTGTAATAGTATCATTTTCACCAGTTTGACAGGACATAAAAATTGTTGTTGCATCTAAAATTCATTAAAATGAAAGCTTATTACTACAGCATGCAGAAGCCAACATGGTTTTGTTGATTGGTTTTATTGTTTTACATAAAGCAAATGTTTGGCTTACACTACATTTGCAATCAATAACAAATGTGTGCGTTGTACAAATCAGGTTCTTGGTTCCAAGGCAGACGGTAAATATTGCTTTGTCTGCAGTTATCCCTTCTGTTGGAATTTTATT
>WOXC01000471.1:0-43107 GCA_011680675.1 Gymnobelideus leadbeateri
CCTTCAGCAGTCTGACGTTAGATGTTGAGGGTTGAAGGAACTGTCTGTAGAACAGTGCTTAGAATTCTTGTATTTTAAAGGACTTCTGAGAAATTCAGGTTTTCACCTTTTCTCCAGTTAGCCTATTCTGAGCATGTTGGGTAGAAAGGTATTTCTGGCCATATCTGTACAATAACAGACATTACATGTAACTTCTTTTCTGGGAAAGATTCTCTGAGCTAGAGGTCTTAAAAACAGCCATTACATCTCTATTGCTTGGCCTTCTTTTGTTGTAAATGGCATCCTTAGGTTTTCACCCATTGAAACCAATGTAGGCAGGTATAAAGCACTTTTGCTAAAAGAGTAAAGCAAACCTTCAGCAGTCGGACTAAAGATGTGGATAGTTGAAGGAACTGTGTGTACAAGACTGCTTAGAATTCTAGTATTTCAAAGGACTTCTGAGAAATTCATGTATTCACCTTTTTTTCAGAATGCCTATTCTAAGCATGTTTGGTAGAGAAGGTATATATGACCATAACTCTATAGAAACAGGCATTACATGTAACACCTTTTCTGTGAAAGATTCTCTTAACTAGAGTTCGTAAAAACATCCATTAAATCTCTATTGCTTGGTCTTCGTTTGTTGGAAATGGCATCCTAAGGTTTTTCACCCATTTTAAAGCCAAAGTAGGCAGGTATAAAGCACTTTTGCTAAAACATTAAAAGCAAACCTTCAGCAGTATCAATAAAGATGTTGATGGTTGAAGGAACTGTGTGTAGAACAGTGCTTAGAATTCTTGTATTTTAAAGGACTTCTGAGAAATTCAGGTTTTCACCTTTTTATCAGAATGCCTATTATGAGCATGTTTGGTAGAGAAGGTATTTTTGACCATTACTCTATAGAAACAGGCATTACATGTAACATCTTTTTTGGAAAAGAATCTCTTAGCTAGAGTTCTTAAAAACAACCATTATATCTCTATTGCTTGGCCTTCTTTTGTCAAAATGGCTTCCTAAGGTTTTCACCCATTGAAACCAAAGTAGGCAGGTATAAAGCACTTTTGCTAAAAGAGTAAAAGCAAACCTTCAGCAGTCTGACTTTAGATGTTGAGGGTTGAAGGAACTGTGTGTAGAACAGTGATTAGAATTCTTGTATTTTAAAGGACTTCTGAGAAATTCAGGTTTTCACCTTTTCTCCAGTTAGACTATTCTGAGCATGTTTGGTAGAAAGGTATTTCTGGCCATATCTCTACAATAACAGGCATTACATGTAACTTCTTTTCTGGGAAAGATTCTCTTAGCTAGAGGTCTTAAAAACAGCCATTACATCTCTATTGCTCTGTCTTCTTTTGTTGGAAATGGCATCCTTAGGTTTTCACCCATTGAAACCAATGTAGGCAGGTATAAAGCACTTTTGCTAAAACAATAAAAGCAACCCTTCGGTTGTCTGACTTAAGATGTTGAGGGTTGAAGGAACTGTGTGTACAACAGTGCTTAGAATTCTAGTATTTCAAAGGACTTCTGAGAAATTCATGTATTCACCTTTTTTTCAGAATGCCTATTCCAAGCATGTTTGGTAGAGAAGGTATATATGACCATAACTCTATAGAAACAGGCATTACATGTAACACCTTTTCTGTGAAAGATTCTCTTAACTAGAGTTCGTAAAAACATCCATTAAATCTCTATTGCTTGGTCTTCGTTTGTTGGAAATGGCATCCTAAGGTTTTTCACCCATTTTAAAGCCAAAGTAGGCAGGTATAAAGCACTTTTGCTAAAACATTAAAAGCAAACCTTGAGCAGTATCAATAAAGATGTTGAGGGTTGAAGGAACAGTGTGTACAACAGTGCTTAGAATTCTTGTTTTTTAAAGGACTTTTGAGAAATTCACGTTTTCACCTTTTTTTCAGTTAGCATATTCTGAGCATGTTTGGTAGAAAGGTATATCTGACCATATCTCGACAATAACAGGCATTACATGTAACTTCTTTTCTGGGAAAGATTCTCTTAGCTACAGGTCTTAAAAACAGCCATTTCTTCTTTATTGCTTGGTCTTCGTTTGTTGGAAATGGCATCCTAAGGTTTTTCACCCGTTGAAACCAATGTAGGCAGGTATAAAGAACTTTTGCTAAAACATTAAAAGCAAACCTTCAGCAGTATGAATAAAGATGGTGAGAGTTGAAGGAACTCTGTGTACAACAGTGCTTAGAATTCTTGTATTTTAAAGGACTTCTGAGAAATTCAGGTTTTCACCTTTTTTTCAGTTAGCCTATTCTGAGCATGTTTGGTAGAGAGGTATATCCGACCATATCTCTACAATAAAAGGTATTACATGTAACTTCTTTTCTGGGAAAGATTCTCATAGCTAGAGTTCTTAAAAACAGCCATTACATCTCTATTGCTTGGTCTTCTTTTGTTGGAAATGGCATCCTTAGGTTTTCACACATGGAAAACAATGTAGGCAGGTATAAAGCACTTTTGCTAAAACAGTAATAGCAAACCTTCAGCAGTCAGACTAAAGATGTGGAGAGTTGAAGGAACTTTGTCTACAACAGTGGTTAGAATTCTAGTATTTCAAAGGACTTCTGAGAAATTCAGGTTTTCACCTTTTTTTCCATTAGCATATTCTGAGCATGTTTGGTAGAAATATATATCTGACCATATCTCGACAATAACAGGCATTACATGTAACTTCTTTTCTGGGAAAGATTCTCTTAGCTAGAGGTCTTAAAAACAGCCATTACATCTCTATTGCTTGGTCTTCTTTTGTTGGAAATGGCATCCTTAAATTTTCACCCATTGAAACCGAAGTAGGCAGGTATAAAGCACTTTTGGTAAAACAGGAAAAGAAAACCTTCAGGAGTCGGACTAAAGATGTGGAGAGTTGAAGGAACTTTGTGTACAACAGTTCTTAGAATTCTAGTTTTTCAAAGGACTTTTGAGAAATTCATGTATTCACGTTTTTTTCAGAATGCCTCTTCTGAGCATGTTTGGTAGAGAAGGTATATCTGACCATAACTCTATAGAAACAGGCATTACATGTAACTTCTTTTCTGGGAAAGATTCTCTTAGCTAGAGGTCTTAATAACATACATTACATCTCTATTGCTTGGCCTTCTTTTGTCGGAAATGGCATTCTAAGTTTTTCACCCATAAAAACCAAAGTAGGCAGGTATAAAGCACTTTTGCTAAAACAGTAAAAGCAAACCTTCAGCAGTCTCACTGAAGATGTTGAGGGTTGAAGGAACTGTGTGTAGAACAGTGCTTAGAATTCTAGTATTTCAAAGGACTTCTGAGAAATTCAGGTTTTCACCTTTTTTCAGTTAGCCTATTCTGAGCATGTTTGGTAGAAAGGTATATCTGACCATATCTCTACAATAACAGGCATTACATGTAACTTCTTTTCAGGGAAAGATTCTCTTAGCTAGAGGTCTTAAAAACAGCCATTACAGCTCTATTGCTTGGTCTTCTTTTGTTGGAAATGGTATTCTTAGGTTTTCACCCATTGAAACCAATGTAGCCAAATATAAAGCACCTTTCCTAAAACAGTAAAAGCAGACCTTCAGCAGTCGGACTAAAATATGGAGAGTTGAAGGAACTGTGTGTACAACAGTGCTTAGAATTCTAGTATTTCAAAGGACTTCTGAGAAATTCATGTATTAACCTTTTTTTCAGAATGCCTATTCTGAGCATGTTTGGTAGAGAAGGTATATCAGACCATAACTCTATAGAAACAGGGATTCCATGTAACATCTTTTCTGGGAAAGATTCTCTTAGCTACAGTTCTTAAAAACAACCATTACATCTCTATAGCTTGGCCTTCTTTTGTCATAAATGGCATCCTAAGGTTTTCACCCATTGAAACCATTGTAGGCAGGTATAAAGCACTTTTGCTAAAACAGTAAAAGCAAACCTTCAGTAGTCTGACTTTAGATGTTGAGGGTTGAAGGAACTGTGTGTAGAACAGTGCTTAGAATTCTTGTATTTTAAAGGACTTCTGAAAAATTCAGGTTGTCACCTTTTCTTCAGGTAGCCTATTCTGAGCATGTTTGGCAGAAAGGTATATCTGACCATATCTCGACAATAAGAGGCATTACATATAACATCTTTTCTGGGAAAGATTCTCTTAGCTAGACGTCTTAAAAACAGCCATTACATCTCTATTGCTTGGTCTTCTTTTGTTGGAAATGGCATCCTTAAATTTTCACCATTGAAACCAAGGTAGGCAGGAATAAAGCACCTTTGCGAAAACAGTAAAAGCAAACCTTCAGCAGTCTGACTAAAGTTGGGGAGAGTTGAAGGAACTTTGTGCACAACAGTCCTTAGAATTCTTTTATTTTAAAGGGCTTCTGAGAAATTCAGGTTTTCACCTTTTTTTCAGTTAGCGTATTCTGAGCATGTTTGGTAGAGAAGGTATATCTGACCATAACTCTATAGAAACAGGCATTACATGTAATATCTTTTCTGGGAAAGTTTCTCTTAGCTAGAGTTCTTAAAAACCACCATTACATCTCTATTGCTTGGCCTTCTTTTGTCAGAAATGCCATCCTAATATTTTCACCCATTGAAAACAATGTAGGCAAGTATAAAGCACTTTTCCTAAAACAGTAAAAGCAAACCTTCAGCAGTCTGACGTTAGATGTTGAGGGTTGAAGGAACTGTGTGTAGAACAATGCTTAGAATTCTTGTATTTTAAAGGACTTCTGAGAAATTCAGGTTTTCACCTTTTTTGCAGTTTGCCTATTCTGAGCATGTTTGGCAGAAAGGTATATCTGACCATATCTCGACAATAAGAGGCATTACATATAACATCTTTTCTGGGAAAGATTCTCTTAGATAGAGGTCTTAAAAACAGCCATTACATCTCTATTGCTTGGTCTTCTTTTGTTGGAAATGGCATCCTTAGGTTTTCACCCATTGAAACCAATGTAGGCAGGTATAAAGCACTTTTGTTAAAGAGTAAAGCAAACCTTCAGCAGTCGGACTAAAGATGTGGATAGTTGAAGGAACTGTGTGTACAACAGTGCTTAGAATTCTAGTATTTCAAAGGACTTCTGAGAAATTCATGTATTCACCTTTTTTTCAGAATGCCTATTCCAAGCATGTTTGGTAGAGAAGGTATATATGACCATAACTCTATAGAAACAGGCATTACATGTAACACCTTTTCTGTGAAAGATTCTCTTAACTAGAGTTCGTAAAAACATCCATTAAATCTCTATTGCTTGGTCTTCGTTTGTTGGAAATGGCATCCTAAGGTTTTTCACCCATTTTAAAGCCAAAGTAGGCAGGTATAAAGCACTTTTGCTAAAACATTAAAAGCAAACCTTCAGCAGTATCAATAAAGATGTTGATGGTTGAAGGAACTGTGTGTAGAACAGTGCTTAGAATTCTTGTATTTTAAAGGACTTCTGAGAAATTCAGGTTTTGACCTTTTTTTCAATTAGCGTATTCTGAGCATGTTTTGTAGAGAAGGTGTATCTGACCATAACTCTATAGAAACAGGCATTACATGTAACATCTTTTCTGGGAAAGATTCTCTTAGCTAGAGTTCTTAAAAACAACCATTATATATCTATTGCTTGGCCTTCTTTTGTCAGAAGTGGCATCCTAAAGTTTTCACCCATTGAAACCAATGTAGGCATGTATAAAGCACTTTTGCTAAACCAGTAAAAGCAAACCTTCAGCATTCTGACTTTAGATGTTGAGGGTTGATGGAACTGTGTGTAGAACAGTGCTTAGAATTCTTGTATTTTAAAGGACTTCTGAGAAATTCAGGTTTTCACCTTTTCTTCAGGTAGCCTATTCTGAGCATGTTTGGTAGAAAGGTATATCTGGCCATATCTCTACAATAACAGGCATTACATGTAACTTCTCTTCTGGGTAAGATTCTCTTAGCTAGAGGTCTTAAAAACAGCCATTACATCTCTATTGCTTGGTCTTCTTTTGTTGGAAATGACATCCTTAGGTTTTCACCCATTGAAACCAATGTAGGCATGTATAAAGCACTTTTGCTAAAACAATAAAAGCAACCCTTCGGTAGTCTGACTTAAGATGTTGAGGGTTGAAGGAGCTGTGTGTACAACAGTGCTTAGAATTCTAGTATTTCAAAGGACTTCTGAGAAATTCATGTATTCACCTTTTTTTCAGAATGCCTATTCCAAGCATGTTTGGTAGAGAAGGTATATATGACCATAACTCTATAGAAACAGGCATTACATGTAACACCTTTTCTGTGAAAGATTCTCTTAACTAGAGTTCGTAAAAACATCCATTAAATCTCTATTGCTTGGTCTTCGTTTGTTGGAAATGGCATCCTAAGGTTTTTCACCCATTTTAAAGCCAAAGTAGGCAGGTATAAAGCACTTTTGCTAAAACATTAAAAGCAAACCTTGAGCAGTATCAATAAAGATGTTGAGGGTTGAAGGAACAGTGTGTACAACAGTGCTTAGAAATCTTGTTTTTTAAAGGACTTTTGAGAAATTCACGTTTTCACCTTTTTTTCAGTTAGCATATTCTGAGCATGTTTGGTAGAAAGGTATATCTGACCATATCTCGACAATAACAGGCATTACATGTAACTTCTTTTCTGGGAAAGATTCTCTTAGCTACAGGTCTTAAAAACAGCCATTTCTTCTTTATTGCTTGGTCTTCGTTTGTTGGAAATGGCATCCTAAGGTTTTTCACCCGTTGAAACCAATGTAGGCAGGTATAAAGAACTTTTGCTAAAACATTAAAAGCAAACCTTCAGCAGTATGAATAAAGATGGTGAGAGTTGAAGGAACTCTGTGTACAACAGTGCTTAGAATTCTTGTATTTTAAAGGACTTCTGAGAAATTCAGGTTTTCACCTTTTTTTCAGTTAGCCTATTCTGAGCATGTTTGGTAGAGAGGTATATCCGACCATATCTCTACAATAAAAGGTATTACATGTAACTTCTTTTCTGGGAAAGATTCTCATAGCTAGAGTTCTTAAAAACAGCCATTACATCTCTATTGCTTGGTCTTCTTTTGTTGGAAATGGCATCCTTAGGTTTTCACACATGGAAAACAATGTAGGCAGGTATAAAGCACTTTTGCTAAAACAGTAATAGCAAACCTTCAGCAGTCAGACTAAAGATGTGGAGAGTTGAAGGAACTTTGTCTACAACAGTGGTTAGAATTCTAGTATTTCAAAGGACTTCTGAGAAATTCAGGTTTTCACCTTTTTTTCCATTAGCATATTCTGAGCATGTTTGGTAGAAATATATATCTGACCATATCTCGACAATAACAGGCATTACATGTAACTTCTTTTCTGGGAAAGATTCTCTTAGCTAGAGGTCTTAAAAACAGCCATTACATCTCTATTGCTTGGTCTTCTTTTGTTGGAAATGGCATCCTTAAATTTTCACCCATTGAAACCGAAGTAGGCAGGTATAAAGCACTTTTGGTAAAACAGGAAAAGAAAACCTTCAGGAGTCGGACTAAAGATGTGGAGAGTTGAAGGAACTTTGTGTACAACAGTTCTTAGAATTCTAGTTTTTCAAAGGACTTTTGAGAAATTCATGTATTCACGTTTTTTTCAGAATGCCTCTTCTGAGCATGTTTGGTAGAGAAGGTATATCTGACCATAACTCTATAGAAACAGGCATTACATGTAACTTCTTTTCTGGGAAAGATTCTCTTAGCTAGAGGTCTTAATAACATACATTACATCTCTATTGCTTGGCCTTCTTTTGTCGGAAATGGCATTCTAAGTTTTTCACCCATAAAAACCAAAGTAGGCAGGTATAAAGCACTTTTGCTAAAACAGTAAAAGCAAACCTTCAGCAGTCTCACTGAAGATGTTGAGGGTTGAAGGAACTGTGTGTAGAACAGTGCTTAGAATTCTAGTATTTCAAAGGACTTCTGAGAAATTCAGGTTTTCACCTTTTTTCAGTTAGCCTATTCTGAGCATGTTTGGTAGAAAGGTATATCTGACCATATCTCTACAATAACAGGCATTACATGTAACTTCTTTTCTGGGAAAGATTCTCTTAGCTAGAGGTCTTAAAAACAGCCATTTCTTCTTTATTGCTTGGTCTTCGTTTGTTGGAAATGGCATCCTAAATTTTATCACCCGTTGAAACCAATGTAGGCAGGTATAAAGAACTTTTGCTAAAACATTAAAAGCAAACCTTCAGCAGTATGAATAAAGATGTTGAGGGTGGAAGGAACTCTGTGTACAACAGTGCTTAGAATACTTGTATTTTAAAGGACTTCTGAGAAATTCAGGTTTTCACTTTTTTTTCAGTTAGCCTATTCTGAGCATGTTTGGTAGAAAGGTATATCTGACCATATCTCTACAATAACAGGCATTACATGTAACTTCTTTTCTGGGAAAGATTCTCTTAGCTAGAGGTCTTAAAAACAGCCATTTCTTCTTTATTGCTTGGTCTTCGTTTGTTGGAAATGGCATCCTAAGGTTTTTCACCCGTTGAAACCAATGTAGGCAGGCATAAAGAACTTTTGCTAAAATATTAAAAGCAAACCTTCAGCAGTATGAATAAAGATGTTGAGGGTGGAAGGAACTCTGTGTACAACAGTGCTCAGAATACTTGTATTTTAAAGGACTTCTGAGAAATTCAGGTTTTCACTTTTTTTTCAGTTAGCCTATTCTGAGCATGTTTGGTAGAGAGGTATATCCGACCATATCTCTACAATAGCAGGCATTACATGTAACTTCTTTTCTGAGAAAGATTCTCTTAGCTAGAGTTCTTAAAAACAGCCATTACATCTCTATTGCTTGGTCTTCTTTTGTTGGAAATGGCATCCTTAGGTTTTCACCCATTGAAACCAATGTAGGCAGATATAAAGCACTTTTGCTAAAACAGTAAAAGCAAACGTTCAGCAGTCTGACTAAAGATGTGGAGAGTTGAAGGAACTTTGTCTACAACAGTGGTTAGAATTCTAGTATTTCAAAGGACTTCTGAGAAATTCATGTATTCACCTTTTTTTCAGAATGCCTATTCTGAGTATGTTTGGTAGAGAAGGTATATCTGACCATAACTCTATAGAAACAGGCAATACATGTAACTTATTTTCTGGGAAAGATTCTCTTAGCTAGAGGTCTTAAAAACAGCCATTACATCTCTATTGCTTGGTCTTCGTTTGTTGGAAATGGCATCCTAAGGTTTTTCACCCATTGAAGCCAATGTAGGCAGGTATAAAGAACTTTTGCTAAAACATTAAAAGCAAACCTTCAGCAGTATGAATAAAGATGTTGAGGGTGGAAGGAACTCTGTGTACAACAGTGCTTAGAATTCTTGTATTTTAAAGGACATCTGAGAAATTCAAGTTTTCACCTTTTTTTCAGTTAGCCTATTCTGAGCATGTTTGGTAGAAAGGTATATCTGACCATATCTCTACAATAACAGGCATTACATGTAACTTCTTTTCTGGGAAAGATTCTCTTAACTAGAGTTCTTAAAAACAGCCATTACATCTCTATTGCTTGGTCTTCTTTTGTTGGAAATGGCATCCTTAGGTTTTCACCCATTGAAACCAATGTAGGCAGGTATAAAGCATTTTTGCTAAAACAGTAAAAGCAAACCTTCAGCAGTCGGACTTAAGATGTTGAGGGTTGAAGGAACTGTGTGTACAACAGTGCTTAGAATTCTTGTATTTTAAAGGACTTCTGATAAATTCAGGTTTTCACCTTTTTTTCAGTTAGCCTATACTGAGCATGTTTGGTAGAAAGTTATATCTGACCAAATCTCTACAATAACAGGCATTACATGTAAATTATTTTCTGGGAAAGATTCTCTTAGCTTGAGGTCTTAAAAACAGCCATTACATCTCTATTGTTTGGTCTTCTTTTGTTCGAAATGGCATCCTTAGATTTTCGCCCATTGAAACCAATGTAGGCCGGTCTAAAGCACTTTTGCTAAAACAGTAAAAGCAAACCTTCAGCAGTCGGACTAAAGATGTGGAGAGTTGAAGGAACTTGGTCTACCACAGTGGATAGAATTCTAGTATTTCAAAGGTCCTCTGAGAAATTTATGTATTCACCTTTTTTCAGAATGCCTATTCTGAGCATCTTTGGTAGAGAAGGTATATCTGACCATAACTCTATAGAAACAGGCATTACATGTAACTTCTTTTCTGGGAATGATTCTCTTAGCTAGAGTTCTTAAAAACATCCATTACATCTATATTGCTCGGCCTTCTTTTGTCAGAAATGGCATCCTAAGTTTTTCACCCATTGAAACCAATGAGGGGAGATATAAAGGCCTTTTGCTAAAAATTAAAAGTAAAGCTTCAGCAGTCTGCCTAAAGCTGTGGAGGGTTATAGCAACTCTGTTTCCAGAATGCTTTGAATTCAAGTAATTTTAAAGACTTCAGAGAAATTCAGGTTTTGATGTTTTTTCAGATAGAATATTTCAAGCATATTTGGTAGAAAAGGTATATCTGAGAATAACTCTATAGAAGCAAGTATTACCCAGAAGTTCTGTTCTGTCACAGCTTTCTCCTAACTCGTTTTCTCAAACCCGGCATTACATTTCAAATGCTTTGGCTTCTTTTCTTGGAACTGGCCTTAGTAATTTTCCCCAAGTGAAACCCATGACGGAAGATATAAAGGCCTTTTACTACAAAAGGAAAAGCAAAGGTTCAGCATTGTGACTAAAGATATGGAGGGTTATAGCAACTCTGTGTACCAAAGTGCTTAGAATTCAAGTATTTTAACAGACTTCAGCGATATTCATGTTTTTACCTTTTTTCAGATAGACTGTTAGAAGCATGTTTGGTAGAGAAGGTTTATCTGAGCATAACACTCTAGGAACAGGGATGACTCGGAAATTCTTTTCTGTCCAACTTTCTCTTAGCTAGTTTTCTTAAACACAGGCATTAAATTTTAAATGCTTTGCCTTCTCTTCATGGAAATGGCAACATTAGGGTTTTCCCCCATTGAAAGCAATGAGGGCATATATAAAGGCCTTTTGCTCTAAAAGTAAAAGCATAGCTTCAGCAGTCTGACTAAAGATGTGAAGGATTAAAGCAACTCTGTGTACAATAGGGCTTTTAATTCAGGGACTTTAAAAGACTTCAGAGAAATTCAGGTTTTGATGTTTTTTCAGATACAATATTTCAAGCATATTTGGTAGAAAAGGTGTATCTGAGAATAACTCTCTAGAAACAAGGATTACCCAGAAGTTCTGTTCTGTCACAGCTTTCTCCTAGCTTGTTTTCTTAAACTTGGCATTACATTTCAAATGCTTTGGCTTCTTTTCATGGAACTGGCATTATTAATTTTCCCCAAGTGAAACCCATGACGGCAGATATAAAGGCCTTTTGCTACAAATGTAAAAGCAAAGCTTCAGCATTGTGACTAAAGATGTGGAGGGTTATAGCAACTCTGTGTACCATAGTGCTTTGAATTCAAGTATTTTAAAAGACTTCAGAGTTATTCAGGTTTTGACCTTTTTTCAGATATACTGTTACAATCATGTTTCCTAGAAAATTTATATCTGAGCATAACTCTCTATACACAGGGATTACTCATAAGTTCTTTTTAGTCAAAGCTTTCTCGTAGCTTGTTGTCTTAAGTACAGGCATTACATTTCAAATGCTTTGACTTCATTTCTTGGTAATGGCCTCATAATTTTTTTCCTCATTGAAATGAATGAGGGCAGATATAAAGGCCTTTTGCTACAAAAGTAAAAGCAAAGCTTCAGCAGTCTGACTAAAGATGTGGAGGGTTATAGCCACTCTGTGTACCACAGTGCTTTTAATTCAAGTATCTTAGAAGACTTCAGAGAAATTCAGGTTTTGACCTTTTTTCAGATATGCTGTTACAATCATGTTTGGTAGAGAAGGTTTATCTGAGCATAACAGGCTAGGAACAGGGATGACCCAGAAAATCTTTTCTGTCCAACTTTCTCTTAGCTAGTTTTCTTAAACACAGTCATTACATTTCAAATGCTTTGGCTTCTTTTCATGGAAATGGCATCATTAGGGTTTTCCCCCATTGAAACCAATGAGGGCAGATATAAAGGCCTTTTGCTAAAAAATAAAAGTAAAGCTTAAGCAGTCTGCCTAAAGCTGTGGAGGGTTATAGCAACTCTGTATCAAGAATGCTTTGAATTCACGTATTTTAAAAGACTTCAGAAAAATTCAGATCTTGACCTTTTTTCACAAAAACTGTCAAAAGCTTATTTGGTAGAAAAGGTATATCTGAGCATAACTCTCTAGAAATAGACCCGGATGTTCTTTTCTGTTACAGCTTTCTCTTAGCTAGTTGTCTTAAACACAATCATATATCAGATGCTTTGCCTTCTTTTCCTGGAAATGGCATCTTTAGGTTTTCCCCCATTGAAACCAATTAGGGCCGATATAAAGGCCTTTTGCTACAAAAGTAAAAGCATAGCTTCAGCAATCTGACTAAAGATGTCAACGATTAAAGCAACTCTGTGTACAACAGTATTTTGAATTCATGTATATTAAAAGACTTCAGAGAAATTCAGGGTTTGATGTTTTTTTCAGATATAATATTTCAAGTATATTTGGTAGAAAAGGTATATCTGAGAATAACTCTCTAGAAACAAGGATTACCCAGAAATTCTGTTCTTTCACAGCGTTCTCTTAGCTTGTTTTCTTAAACCCGGCATTACATTTCAAATGCTTTGGCTTCTTTTCATGGAACTGGAATTATTAATTTTCCCCAAGTGAAACCAATGACAGCAGATATAAAGGCCTTTTGCTACAAAAGGAAAAGCAAAGCTTCAGCGGTCTGACTAAAGATGTGGAGTGTTATAGCAACTCTGTGTACCACAGTGATTTGAATTCAAGTATTTTAAAAGACTTCAGAATAATTCAGGTTTTGACCTTTTTTCAGATATACTGTTACAATCATGTTTCATAGAAAAGGTATATCTGAGCATAACTCTCTATACACAGGGATTACTCATAAGTTCTTTACAGTCACAGCTTTCTCTTAGCTGGTTGTCTTAAACACAGGCATGACATTTCAAATGACTTGGCTTCTTTTCTTGGTAATGGTCTCATAAGTTTTTCCCTCATTGAAATCAGTGAGGGCAGATATAAAGGCCTTTTGCTACAAAAGTAAAAGCCAAGCTTCAGCAGTCTGACTAAAGATGTGGAGGGTTATAGCAACTCTGTGTACCACAGTGCTTTTAATTCAAGTATTTCAAATGATTTCCGAGATATTCATGTTTTTAACTTTTTTCAGATATGCTGTTACAATCATGTTTGGTAGAGAAGGTTTATCTGAGCATAACAGTCTAGGAACAGGGATGACCCGGAAATTCTTTTCTGTCCAACTTTCTCTTAGCTAGTTTTCTTAAACACAGGCATTACATTTCAAATGCTTTGGCTTCTTTTCATGGAAATGGCATCATTAGGTTTTTCCCCCATTGGAAAAAATGAGGGCAGATATAAAGGACTTTTGCTAAAAAATAAAAGCTAAGCTTCAGCAGTCTGACTAAAGATGTGGAGGGTTATAACAACTCTGTGTACCACAGTGCTTTGAATTCACGTATTTCAAAACGTCTTTGAGAAATTCAGGTTTTTACATTTTTCAAATAGACTGTTATAAACATGTTTGGTAGAAATATATATATCTGAGCATAACTCTCTAGAATCAGGGATTACCATTCTGAGGTGACAGCAGGCTTCACTCTGGTGTAATGTTGTCATGTGGGAATAGAGTCCACTTTCACAGCAGTAGGTGTAGTGGGGATCATGACATGTGGTCCCTTCCAACTCTGCTCCAGACCATGAATTTCTTTTTACCAGCACAGAATCCCCAGGTTGAAACAGGTAAGCTGAGGCAGAACTCGGGATCGGGATCTGGAGAGCTGAGGGAAGGGTTTTTTTTAGTCGCCTGCAGACACTGAAGGAACTTGATAAGGGAAGAGTTAGTGACTTCAGCTTTTAGGTCTTCCCAGATTAGAGGAAGAATGGGTGGTAATCTTCCATATTTTAGGGAATGGTCTGGACTTTCTCAGCCTTGAGTTCTGAGCTCTGAGAAAATTTCAGATGCCAGCTGCTCAAGGAAGTCAAAGCTGAGAATCCAAGGACCTGATCATCTCCCCCTTAAATAGTTGGGACCCAAAATCATTTGGGTAGATCTATGTTTCATAGGAAGCTGGGTACACAGATTATATATACAGTATACAGTATACAGTGAATACAGATTCACTCAGGAAGAAAGATAATTCAGAAATTGAATCCTTAACATACATTCAGTTACAAATGTTAACTTTTGCTTAGAGCATGAAACAACTACAAATTCGGATCAAAAGAGCCAGATCTCTTCTGTTTTCACAACTCATTACGTTAGTTTAGCAATAAATTTATCTTGCAAATGAAAGTCTTAATAGGCCTCTTAAAATGACACTAGAGATTTGAAAATTCCTTCTGAAAGTATTTTCCCTTCTTTTAAAACAGTTTCACGATTTATAATTGATCACTAAACTTTTATGAAGAAAGTTAGTTGAAAACTTTTTAAAAATGATCTTAAGCAATTTGCATACTTTCTGCACATGTTCCAATTCCAAATGAAAAATATTAGATTTTCCAGTGAGCTTACACAAAAGAACCCATATCTGTTACTACTTGCTCTGATCATGGAAACTTGCTATAGAAGGAAAAAAAGCAGGGACATGTGACATTCCAAATATGACAGGATAAAACATCCTTGACTCTGTTTCAATTCAGGTAAGTCACAGATATCCAACCATGCAGTATCTGTTCCATCTTATAGCTAGACTCAGGAATAGGTGGGAAACATTCCTTTTCAAAGGAATTCCATGGGTAAACTGAGCCAGGAGGGATCCCATCCCAGACAGAGGCTAAGATTGTCCCTTCGGCCTTTACCAAATGTAGACTTCCACCTATCGGCAGTACAGGATCACATGCCCTCTGAGTAGCTTGTGGCATTTTCTCCGAGATACTGATTTAATGCAGACAACTATACCCAAATTCAAACTCAAAATAAAATTTAGTTATGGTCCCAAGTGCCTTTTACCTTAAACAACAAGCTTCACCGATCACAGCTTAGAGCTAGTTAGTTATTTTTATTTTCATGGAGCTGCACTAAGCAATGATGATTCATCAGGTCTCATAAATGTAAAGAATTCCATTTACCATCTTTCCTTCTGAAATCTAAAAGCCAATTGATAGAAATCCTTCTAATCTTTGCAACTTCTTAGCAAGTTAGGTTCATTTAAAACTACACTTAAATAAATTCCTTTCACAGGCTGAATGACCTTGCCTAATAGAGATAGTTTCTAGGGGATTTGGAAGTTTTACAACATAAGGAAAATTTATATGAATTCTAAGGAGGAGAGACTGGGGGAAGGGCTAACAATGATGCCCCCGCTTAACCAATTCTCATACAAGCAGGAGGACTGTTCAGAATGGGCAGAACTAGTCAGAATAAAGTTTTCATCCAATCTCCTCCTTTCCACATACAGTAATCAATTAACAATTTTAGATTTTAACATTAAAATTGTGGCCAAAATAACTTAGTTAACAATCTTACAAGTTTTAAACAGTCTTAACTGAAACTTCCTTTTAAACAAAGACAGACTTGGAAGCTTATGATTTCCCAAAATACAATACTCCGAGACTTTAAGAAAAGCTGCTTCTTATACAGCATAGATAATACAACTTTTTACCAGTAACAATACCATAAACAATTATAATGTTCTTAAATTTGAACTTTGAAATAAAAACAAATGAATTACCAATCTGGTGACCTTAAAAATCAAGTTTTTGAAGTTACACAGAACTAAAATTTTCTTGTTGCCACACACCTGATCAACTGATCACTAGAAATCAATTACATTCTGGAATTTCACATAGATGGTGAATGTGGTGATCCATAGACCTTCAAATTAACATAAATACATCCTTAGATGAAGCAAGCTTAAAAACCACATCCCTATATTTTCCTTTCCTTTTTTCCCCAGTTTCTCATTTGCTCAATAAGAATTCTACAAAATGCCTTTCCAATTCCCTGTGTACATTCACTTCATCATTAGTAATGTGGAAACTATAACTTTAAGTCAATGCATATTTCTAGAATAGCCAAAAAGTTAAATGAACAACCAGCTATCACAATAAATATCAGCAGCATTATTACTACCTATTTGTATCCCAAATATAACAGCTTTAAATTGTCAAATCTTATAACATAAAAAATCCAATTCACATGAAATAAACAGAAGACAGAATTAGCAGAACTGATAAAGTACCATAGCTGGTTTTACAAAACTTTTCTCCATCTTTTACTTTCAACAAAATTCAGATTGAAAATTGCTTTATCTAACAACATTTCTGGCTCACAATGGTCACTCAAACTTTTACAGTATAAGAGGATTTTACAATTTAGAGATACCATAATAACACAATGACATTATGACATTAATTGCATTTCCAATTCATCACATACAAAAATTACTGGTAGAAAAATTGGGCTTACCAAGTACAGAGGCTTTTTTTTTTCCTTCTCCCCACAGCTGCAGAGCCTGGTTGTAGACCCAGGCGTTTGAAAGGAAAGAAGGTCATCCGCATGCCTGGAGGTGTAGGCTTTGGGGTACCCTGGGGTGTTGCCAGGCCCCTCAATATAGCTGCAGCTCCCCTTCTTTTTCAAGTGGGGGAGCTTAACTCAAATTCCCTATTCTTTAGCACGCTCTATTTTTCTTCTAGAATGAGAGACTTTAATAAATTTTTGTAAAATGTTTTCAGCAGATTTAACTTTTACTCCAATAAACTTTAATTTATGTGTCCACTCCTTACAAAACCTTCTTCGAAAGTGATATATTTGACCTCTCCAGCAAGTGATATTGGGGGGGCTCCTTCCCCCTTTCTCACTACTAGAGAACCCAAAAGAAAATTCACTTTTTCTTATCAAATCTTAGAAAATATTCCAATTTTCCTAAATGCCAAATAGTAAAATGAATTCTGACTTATCTTTAGCATCAAATTAGGAGTGACACTTTTTTACTTCTCACATGAATTCAATTGACTTACAGTTTTATTCTAATACACAGATTTTTCCTCTTTTACGTGAGGCAGGAAACAGTTAAATTTTCATCTGCCTGCCTCTTTGATTTGAGGGGAGAAGATTCCCTCATTATTTCTTATCGCCTTCTCCTCACTCCACTTGGCCGGAGTGGAATGAAGAGGAGGAGATTTTCAAACTTTTAAAGATCTTAAAACTTCTGTTCACACTTCTCAATACCAAATACCATCTCTATCTTAACTTCCTACCCATGCTTCTTCCTTTGCTACAAAGCTAAGACTAAAGCTAAGACTATCTGATCCTCTCCCTGATTCCCCTTTTACCTCCTTGCGAGGCCCCCCACAATCCCCATCATTCCCCAGCTCCACTCTACCCTTCCCTCTTTGATTTGTCACTTTGCCCTTCCTGAATGTCAGACACACATCCACTCTTCCTTTCCTTGATTTGTAAAACAGGCAGCCCAACCTTCCCTTAATTGATTTGTAAAACAGAGAACTCCACCTTGCTTAATCTGTAAACAGGCAGAACCCCCACCCCTTGCTTACCCTTGATTAATCTGTGGGTGGGAGAACCAGCCTAGGGTTTGGCCTTGGCAGGAAATTCCAAGTGTACACTGACCAATCATTGGAGTTTCAGCGTACATCACTGTAATTTCAGCTTAAGTAACCTAGTTAGGAACCTCCTTTGTTAAAGGCAGTACAGTTATGTTGGTAGAAGAATATGTAGTATGTAGAAATATGAAGGAAAGTGAAATAGTCTGTGTAATGGCTTATGCTAGCCCATCCTCACCCCACTTCTGGTCAAATTTCTCTTACTTATTTTTGGCTCTTGCCTGCTTAACCTCCTTGCTAGGTTTATCTCTTCTAGGCTCAGTGCTTTCCATCTGCAGATGACTGCTCAGACAGAGTACCAACTGTTGCCCGAAGCTGCTACTCATCACCCCTTAGATCTAGCATCTGCCAGATTCCAGACATTGGCCATGGACCCCACCCCTTGAACAATGGAACCCTGTGAGGCAGGGACAGCTCTCCGCCCCTTCCCAGCAAGAAGCAGTTCGGGAAGCTGAGACCATCGCCCCTTGTCCCCAAATGATTTTGGGTGCCATCTGTTTAAGGGGGGAATGATGGGGTCCTTGTGATGTATATATGTCTGTAGTATCAATCTGTAACATCAGTTTGTAAATGGGGTGCTTTGGGATCTATGTCTGTAAAATCAATTTGTAAAAGCAGTCTGTAAGGTCACATTTCCACCCCCCCTTCCAGCACTCTGCCGAGCAACAACTCATGACCTGTTTATCTCTGTTTGAAACAATAAGTTATGTAAATGTTATCTCCCTTAGAGTGGCCAGCCCCACCAGAAATTCTTCAATACCTTATCTATAGGGTAACTCCTTAGTCAATTGTATACCCACACTGTCTCTGATGACCTTGGTGGGTGGCAGACTGGGCACTCTTTAGTGACATATCAGGCCTAGAACGACACCTCCAGCTAGCCCCCCTTGAGCTATTTCCCAGTGAATCATGGGCAATACACCTGCCCAGTTTATATTAAAAGTGTATGGTTCTTTGAGCACTGACCACTCCTTAACTCCTCCCTGATCCCACCCTTACTCACCTAGTTAGCATAATTGACCCCTTAAAACTATGCCTGCAGCCTCTGCAAGTTTGCAGGTTCCATAAGAATCTAGCCTTCTGTTCTCTACAGAGTAACAATAAACTTTACAATTTCGGCTTCAAAAAAAAAAAAAAAAAAGAAAAGAAACAGGGATTACTCAAAAGTTCTTTTCTGGCACAGCTTTTTTTTATCTAATTTTCCTAAATACGGCATTACATTTCAAATACTTTGGCTACATTTCATGGAAATGACATCATTAAGTTTTCCCCCATTGAACCCAGTGAGGGCTGATATAAAGGCCTTTTGCTACAAAAGTAAAAGCAAAGCTGCAGCAGTCACAATAAAATGTGGAGAGTAAAAGGAAAGCTGTGTACAACAGTGCCTTGAATTCAAGTATTTAAAAAGACTTCTGAGACATTCATGTTTTTACCTTTTTTAAGTTAGACTGTTACAAGCAGGTTTGGTAGAAAAGTTATTTCTGAGCATAACTCTCTAGTAACAGGGATTACCAGAAAGTTCTTTTCTATCCAGCTTTCTGTTAGCTACTTATCTTAATTGGAGGCATTACATATCACATGCTTTGTCTTCTTTTCCTGGAAATGGCATCATTAAATTCTCCCATTGAAAAGACTGAGGGCAGATACAAAGGCATTTTGCTAAAAAAGTAAAAGCAAAGATTCAGGAGTCTGACTATAGATATGGTGGGTTAAAGCACCTCTGTGTAGAACAGTGCCTTGAATTGAAGTATTTCCAAAGACTGCTGAGAAATTCATGTTTTTACCTTTTTTCAGATAGATTGTTACAAGCCTGTTTGATAGAAAAGGTATATGTGAGCATAACTCTATAGCAACAGGGATTATCCAGAATTTCTTTTCTGACCAGCTTTCTCTTAGCTAGTTGTCTCCAACACAGGCATTACTTATCACATGCTTTGGCTTCTTTTCATGGAAATGGCATCATTAGGTTTTTCTCCCATTGAATCCACTGAGGGCACATACAAAGGCCTTTTGCTAAAAAAGTAAAAGCAAAGATTCACCAGTCTGACTATAGATATGGAGGGTTAAAGCACCTCTGTATAGAACAGTGCCTTGAATTCAAGTATTTCCAAAAACTGCTGAGAAATTCATGTTTCTGCCTATTTTCAGATAGACTGTTACAAGCATGTTTGGTAGAAAAGGTATATCTGGGCATAACTCTCTGGAAACAGAGATTGCCCGGACTCTCTTTTCTGTCACAGCTTTCTCTTAGCTACTTGTCTTAAATCCAGGCATTACATTTCAAACAATTTGGCTTCTCTCTAGAAACAGGGATTACCTGGAAGTTCTTTTCTGGAACAGATTACTCTTAGCTCGTTATCTTAAATGCAAGCATTACTTATCAAATGCTTTGGATTCTTTTCATGTAAATGGCATCATTAGGTTTTCCTCATTGAAACCAATGAGGTCAGATATAAAGGCTTTTTGCTACAAAAGTAAAAGGAAAGCTGCAGCAGTCTGTCTAAAAATGTGGAGGATTCGAGCAACTCTGTTGTACAACAGTGCTTTGAATTCACGTATTTCAAAAGACTTTTAAGAAATTCAAGATTTAACTTCTTTCAGATAGACTGTTGCAAGCATATTTGGATGAAAAGGTATATTTGAGCATAACTCTCTAGGAACAGGGATTACCCAGAAGTTCTTTTCTGTTCAGCTTTCTCTTAGCGAGTTGTCTTAAACGGAGGCGTTGCATATCACATGCTTTGGCTTCTTTTCTGGGAAATGGCATCATTAGGTTTTCCGCAATGAAACCAATGAGGGCAGAAATAAAGGCCTTTTGCTAAAAACGTAAAAACAAAGATTCAACGGTCTCACTAAAGATGTCGAGGATTAAAGCAACTCTGTGTCCAACAGTCCTTTGAAATCAAGTATTTGAAAAGACTTCAGAGAAATTCAGGTTTTGACCTTTTTTCAGATAGACTGTTAAAAGCACATTTCGTAGAAAAGATATATCTGAGCATAAATCTCTAGAAATAGGGATTACCGGGAACGTCTTTTTTGTAAGCTTTCTCTTATCTAGTTGCCTTAAACACAGGCATTATATATCATGTGCTTTGTCTCCTTTTCTTCGAAAAAGCATCATTAGGTTTCCCCCTTTGAAGTCAATGAGGGCAGATATAAAGACCATTTGGTAAAAAAATAAAAGCAAAGCTGAAGCAGTCTATGTAAAGATGTGGAGGGTTAAAGCAACTCTGGTACAATAGTGCCATGAATACAAGTATTTCAAAAGACTTCTGAAAAATTCATGTGGTTACCTTTTTTCAGATAGACTGTTACAAGCCTGTTTGGTAGAAAAGGAATATCTGAGCATAACTCTCTAGAAACCTGGATTACCACGAAGTTCTTTTCTGTCACAGCTTTCTCTTAGCTAGTTGTCTTAAACGTAAGCATTTCATATCACATGCTTTTGTTTCTTTTCCTGGAAATGGCATCATTAGGTTTTACCCCATTGAAACCAGTGAGGGAAGATATAAAGGCCTTTTCCTAAAAAAGTAATAGCAAAGCTGCTGCAGTCTGGCTAAAGATGTGGAGGGTTAAAGCAAGTCTGTGTACAACAGTGCTTTGAATTCAGGTATTTTAAAAGACTTCAGAGAAATTCAGGTTTTGATGTTTTCTTCAGACCCATATGTACAAAAATATTTTTAGCAGCCTTTTTGTGGTTGCAAAGAATTGGAAACTAAAGGGGTGCCCATCAATTGGGGAATGGCTAAACAAGTTGTGGTATATGAATGTAATGGAATTTTATTGTGCTATAAGAAACGAGGAGGTGACGGATTTCATAATTACCTGGAGAGACTTATACAAACTGATGCTAAGCGAGAAGAGTAGAATCAGAAGAAATTTGTATACAATCACAGACATACCATATCTGTGACGACCAACTATGACAGACTGGACTCTTTTCAGCAATGCAGTGATATAAGTTAATCCCGAATGACTCAAGAAAGTGAGAAATGCGCCATCCAGAGATATAACTAGAAAGAACTGAGCCTGAATCCTGATGGAAGCAAACTAAATGATCTTGTTCTTCTCATTGTTTGGTTGTACTTCTTCCTTACCATCTTTCATCCCACCTAGTACAATATGCCTTTGTAATTGGAATAATGTTTAATATGAATGCATTTGCAGACCCTATACTGTACTATATGATGTCATGAGGGGAGGGGGGAGGGAAGTAAAGGAAATTTGAAAATCAAAAAAAAATAAAAAAAAAAAAGGCCTTTTACTACAAAAGTAAAAGCATAGCTTCAGTAGTCTGACTAAAGATGTCAAGGATTAAAGCAACTCTGTGTATAACAGTGCTTTGAATTCAAGTATTTTAAAGGACTTCAACGAACTTCAGGTTTTGATGTTTTTTCAGATAGAATATTTCAAGTATATTTGGTAGAAAAGGTATATCTGAGAATAAGTCTCTAGAAACCAGGATTACCCAGAAGTTCTGTTCTGTTGCAGCTTTGTCTTCACTTGTTTTCTTAAACCCGGCATTACATTTCAAATGCTTTGGCTTCTTTTCATGGAAATGGTATTATTAATTTTCCCCAAGTGAAACCAATGACGGCAAATATAAAGGCATTTTACTACAAAAGTAAAAGCAAATCTTCAGCACTCTGACTAAAGATGTGGAGGGTTATAGCAACTCTGTGTACCACAGTGCTTTGAATTCAAGTATTTTAAAAGACTTCAGAGTAATTCAGGTTTTGACCTTGTTTCAGATATACTGTTACAATCATGTTTCCTAGAAAAGGTATATCTGACCAAAACTCTCTATACACAGGGATTACTCATAAGTTCTTTTCAGTTACAGCTTTCTCTTAGCTGGTTGTCTTAAGCACAGGCATTACATTTCAAATGTTTTGGCTTCTTTCTTGATAATGGCCTCATAAGTTTTTCCCTCATTGAAATCAATGAGGGTAGATATAAAGAACTTTTGTTAAAAAATTAAATGCAAAGCTGCAGCAGTCACAATAAAAATGTGGAGAGTAAAAAGAAAGCGGTGTACAACAGTGCCTTGAATTCAAGTATTTAAAAGGTCTTCTGAGACATTCATGTTATTACCTTTTTTCAGATAGACGGTTAGAAGCATGTTTGGTAGAAAAGGTATATCTAAGCATAACTCTCTAGGAACATGGATTACACAGAAGGTTTTTTCTGTCCAACTATCCCTCAGTTAGTTGTCTTTAACAAAGGTATTACTTATCACAAGCTTTTTCTTCATTTCATGGAAATGGCATCATTAGGTTTTTCCCCATTGAAACCAATGAGGGCAGATATAAAGGCCTTTTCCTACAAAAGTAAAAGCATAGCTTCAGCAGTCTGACTAAATGTGTCAAGGATTAAAGAAACTCTATGTACAACAGTGCTTTGAATTAAAGTATTTTACAAGACTACAGAGAAATTCAGGTTTTGATGTTTTTTCAGATAGAATATTTCAAGCATATTTGGTAGAAAAGGTATATCTGAGAATAACTCTCTAGAAACAAGGACTACCCAGAAGTTCTTTTCTATCACAGCTTTCTCTTAGCTCGTTTTCTTAAATCCAGCATTACATTTCAAATGCTTTGGCTTCTTTTCATGGAAATGACATTATTAATTTTCCTCATGTGAAACCAATGACGGCAGATATAAATGCCTGTTGCTACAAACGTAAAAGCAAAGCTTCAGCAGTCTGACTTAAGATGTGGAAGGTTATAGCAACTCTGTGTACGACAGTGCTTTTAATTCAAATATTTCAAAAGACTTCCGAGATATTCATGTTTTTACCTTTTTTCAGATAGACTGTTAGAAGCATGTTTGGTAGAGAAGGTATATCTGAGCATAACACTCTAGGATCAGGGATGACCCAGAAATTCTTTTCTGTCCAACTGTCCCTTAGCTAGTTTTCTTAAACACAGGCATTACATTTCAAATGCTTTGGCTTCTTTTCATGGAAATGGCCTCATTAGGATTTTCTCCCATTGAAACCAATGAGGGCAGATATAAAGGCCTTTTGCTGAAAAATGAAAGCCAAGCTTAAGCAGTCTGACTAAAATTGTGGAGGGTTATAGCAACTCTGTATGAAGAATGCTTTGAATTCACATATTTTAAAAGACTTCGGAAAAATTCAGCTTTTGACCTTTTTGATAAAAACCGTTAAAGCTTTCTTGGTAGAAAAGGCATATCTGAGCATAACTCTCTAGAAATAGGGATTACCCGGATGTTCTTTTCTGTTTCAGCTTCCTCTTAGCTAGTTGTCTTAAACACAATCATATATCAAATGCTTTGGCTTCTTTTCCTGGAAATGGCATCATTAGGTTTTCCCCCATTGAAACCAATAAGGGCAGATATAAAGGCCTTTTGCTACAAAAGTAAAAGCAAAGCTTCAGCAGTCTGACTAAAGATGTCAAGGATTAAAGCAACTCTGTGTACCACAGTGCTTTGAATTCACGTATTTCAAATGACTTCCGAGATAATCATGTTTTTAACTTTTTTCAGATATGCTGTTACAATCATGTTTGGTAGAGAAGGTTTATCTGAGCATAACAGGCTAGGAACAGGGATGACCCGGAAATTCTTTTTTCTCCAACTTTCTCTTAGCTAGTTTTCTTAAAACTGGCATTACATTTCAAATGCTTTGGCTTCTTTTCATGGAAATGGCATCATTAGGTTTTCCCCCATTGAAACCAATGAGGGCAGCTATAAAGGACTTTTGCTGAAAAATAAAACAAAAGCTTCAGCAGTCTGACTAAAGATGTAGAGGGTTATAGCAACTCTGTATCAAGAATGCTTTGAATTCACGTATTTTAAAAGACTTCCGAAAAATTCAGGTTTTGACCTTTTTTATAAAAACGGTTACAAGCTTATTTGGTAGAAAAGGTATATCTGAGCATAACTCTCTAGAAATAGGGATTACCCGGATCTTCTTTTCTGTTACAGCTTTCTCTTAGCTAGTTGTCTTAAGCACAATCATATATCATCATTAGGTTTTCCCCCATTGAAACCAATGGGGGCAGATATAAAGGCCTTTTGCTACAAAAGTAAAAGCATAGCTTCAGCAGTCTGACTAAAGATTTCAAGGATTAAAGAATCTCTGTGTACAACACTGCTTTGAATTCAAGTATTTTAAAAGACTTCAGAGAAATTCTGGTTTTGATGTTTTTTCAGATGGAATATTTCAAGCATATTTGGTAGAATAACTCTCTAGAAACAAGGATTACCCAAAAGTTCTGTTCTGTCCTGTCACAGCTTTCTCTTAGCTCGTTTTCTTAAACCCGGCATTACATTTCAAATGCTTGGGGTTCTTTTCATGGAAATGGCATTATTAATTTTCCCCAAGTGAAACCAATGATGGCAGATATAAAGGCCTTTTGCTACAAAAGTAAAAGCATAGCTTCAGCAGTCTGACTAAAGATGTGGAGTGTTATATCAACTCTGTGTACCACAGTGCTTTGAATTCAAGTATTTTAAAAGACTTCAGCGAAATTCAGGTTTTGACCTTTTTTCAGATATACTGTTACAATCATGTTTCATAGAAAAGGTATAAATGAGTATAACTCGCATTACACGGGGATTACTCATAAGTTCTTTTCAGTCACAGCTTTCTCTTAGCTGGTTGCCTTAAACACAGGCATTACATTTCAAATGCTTTGCCTTCTTTTCTTGGTAATGGCCTCATAAGTTTTTCCCTCTTTGAAATCAGTGAGGGTAGATATAAAGGCCTTTTGCTAAAAAAGTAAAAGCAAAGCTGCAGCAGTCTGACTAAAGCTGTGGAGGGTAAAAGCCACTCTGTGAACAACAGTGCTTTGAATTCAAGTATTTCACAAGACCTTTGAGAAATTCAGGTTTTTCCCTTTTTTCAAATAGACTGTTACAAACATGTTTGGTAGAAGTATATATCTGAGCATAACACTCTAGAAAAAGGGATTACTCAAAAGTTCTTTTCTGGCACAGCTTTCTTTTAGCTAATTTTCCTAAATACAGGCATTACATTTCAAGTGCTTTGGCTTCTTTTGATGGAAATGGCATTATTAATTTTCCCCAAGTGAAAACAATGATGGCAGATATAAAGGCCTTTTGCTACAAATGTAAAAGCAAAGCTTCAGCAGTCTGACTAAAGATGTGGAGGGTTAAAAAGCAACTCTGTGAACCACAGTGCTTTGAATTCAAGCATTTTAAGAGACATCACAGAAATTCAGGTTTTGACCTTTTTTCAGATAGACTGTAACAAGCATGTTTCGTAGAAAAAGTATACCTGAGCATATCTCTCTAGAAACAGGGATGACCCGGAAGTTCTTTTCAGTCACAGAATTCCCTTAGCTACTTGTCTTAAAGGAGGCATTATGTATCAAGTACTTTGGCTTCTTTTCATGGAAATGGCATCATTAAGTTTTCCCCATTGAAATCAGTGAGGGCAGATATAAAAACCTTTGGGTAAAAAAGTAAATGCAAAGCTGCAGCAGACACAATAAAATGTGGAGAGTAAAAGGAAAGCTGTGTACAACAGTGCCTTGAATTCAAGTATTTAAAAAGACTTCTGTGACATTCATGTTATTACCTTTTTTCAGATAGACTGTTACAAGCAGGTTTGGTAGAAAAGTTATATCTAAGCATAACTCTCTAGGAACATGGATTACACAGAAATTTTTTTTCTGCCCAACTATCGATTAGTTAGTTGTCTTTAACAAAGGCATTACTTATCACAAGCTTTTTCTTCTTTTCATGGAAATGGCATCATTAGGTTTTCCCCCATTGAAAGCAATGAGGCAGATAAAAGGCCTTTTGCTACAAAAGTAAAAGCAAAGCTTCAGCAGTCTGACTAAAGATGTGGAGGGTTAAAAAGCAACTCTGTGTACCACAGTGCTTTGAATACAAGTATTTTAAAAGACTTCACAGAAATTCAGGTTTTGACCTGTTTTCAGATAGACTGTTAGAAGCATGTTTGGTAGAAAAGGTATACCTGAGAATCACACTCTAGGAACAGGGATGACCCGGAAATTCTCTTCTGTCCAACTTTCTCTTAGCTAGTTTTCTTAAACACAGGCATTACATTTCAAATGCTTTGGCTTCCTTTCAAGGAAATGGCATCATTAGGTTTTTCCCCCATTAAAACAAATGAGGGCAGATATAAAGGCCTTTTCCTAAAAAATAAAAGCAAATCTTCAGCAGTCTGACTAAAGATGTGGAGGGTTATAGGAACTCTGTGTCAAGAATGCTTTGAATTCACGTATTTTAAAAGACTTCAGAAAAATTCAGGTTTTGACCTTTTTTCATAAAAACTGTTACAATCTTATTTTGTAGAAAAGGTATATCTGACCATAACTCTCTGGAAATAGGGATTACCCAGATGTTATTTTCTGTTACAGCTTTCTCTTAAACACAATCATATATCAGATGCCTTGGCTTCTTTTCCTGAAAATGGCATCATTAGGTTTACCCCACTGAAACCAATGAGGGCAGATATAAAGGCCTTTTGCTACAAAAGTAAAAACATAGCTTCAGCTGTCTGACTAAAGATGTCAAGGATTAAAGCAACTCTGTGTACAACGGTGCTTTGAATTCAAGTATTTTAGAATATTTCAGTGAAATTCAGGTTTTGATGTTTTTTTCAGATAGAATATTTCAAGTATATTTGGTAGAAAAGGTATATCTGAGAATAACTCTCTAGAAACAAGGATTACCCAGAAGTTCTGTTCTGTCACAGCTTTCTCTTAGCTTGTTTTCTTAAACCCGGCATTACATTTCAAATGCTTTGGCTTCTTTTCATGGAAATGGCATTATTAATTTTCCCCAAGTGAAACCAATGACGGGAGATATAAAGGCCTTTTGCTACAAAAGTAAAAGCAAAGCTTCAGTAGTCTGACTAAAGATGTGGAGGGTTAAAGCAACTCTGTGTACCACAGTGCTTTGAATTCAAGTATTTCAAAAGACTTTTCAGAAAGTCATGTTGTTACCTTTTTTCAGATAGACTGTTACAAGCATGTTTGGTAGAAATGTTATATCTGAGCATAACTCGCTACAGACAGGGATTACCCAGAAGTTCTTTCTTATACAACTTTATTTTAACTACTTGTCTTCATTGGAGGCTTTACATATCACATGCTTTGGCTTTTTTTTTTTTTGGAAATGGCATCATTACGTTTTCTCCCATTGAAACAATTGAGGGCAGATATAAAGTCCTTTTGCTAAAAAAGTAAAAGCATAGATTCAGCAGTCTAACTAAAGATATGGAGGGTAAAAGCAACTCTGTGTACAACAGTGCTTTGAATTCAAGGATATCAAAAGACATCTGCGAAATTAGGTTTTGACCTTTTTTCAGATAGACTGTTACAAGAATGTTGGGTAGAGACAAATATGAGGGGCGGAGCCAAGATGGCAGAGTAGAAACAGCTTATCCAAGCTGCTCTGCCCCCAGATTCCCCCCAAACTATGTAAAAGGGGACTCTGAACATGTCTGGAGCCCCAGCACCCACAGAATGACACAGAGAAGCTAACCTACCCCTGAGGACAGCCCAGCAGCCCTGCAGGGAGGACCAGCGCTGCAGTCTGGGACCTAGTAGAGGGCAGGGTCCAGAGCGCAGGACCCGAGCCTAACCCAGGTCCGTTTGAGCCTAGGTTTTAGCCCCAGGGCGGCAGTGCCAGCAGCCCGATGGAGGATCCCCAGAACACCAGGAGCTGTGGCGACTCCAGAATTATAAACATAAACATGCCTAGGACAAAGTAAGTGGTTAGTGTCCTATGGACTTTGGGACTGGTATTTAGGGAATGCGTTGGTTCCCTCCCCTGGTGGCTAGAAGCTGCTGAGGAGAATAGGAAGGGAAAAAAAGGCAAATGCACATTCTCATTGAATTTGGTTCAGGGAGAGAGTGACATCCATACTCAATGGGATACCTCAACCTGCAGTAGAATACGGGGAAGAGTGATGAGAGGAGGGATGATGGATGGGAGGGCATCTTTGGGGGGAGGGGAGGTTGGAAGTACCCACAATAGAACAGGGACAGGATCGTGTAGGGAATGGACCAGGTGGGGGGTGGGATGAGTGGGAGGGAATGATAATCAGCCTTGTACAATATATCTACTATGATAATGTTTTGCTTAGCCAGACATGTACAACATATACTGAATTACTTATCTCCACAGAGGGAATGGGTAACAAGGGAGGACGGAAATGGATCTGAAATTCGAGGTCTTAACATTAAATGTTTGAAATATATATGAATATTATTATTAAGACTCTTTTGCTTAGGTTTTCCCCATTGAAACCAATGAGGAAAGATATAAAGGCCTTTTGCTAAAAACAGTAAAAGCAAAGCTGCAGCAGTCTGACTAAAGATGTGGAGGGTTAAAGCAAGTCTGTGTACAAAAGTGCCTTGAATTCAAGTATTTCAAAAGACTTCTTAGAAATTCAATTTTTAACTTTTTACAGATAGACTGTTGCAAGCATATTTGGTAGAAAAGGTATATCTGAGCATAAGTCTCTAGAAATAGGGATTACTCGGAAGTTCTTTTCAGTCACAGCTTTCTCTTAACTAGTTGTCTTAAACGCAGGCATATATCAATTTTTTTGGCTTCTTTTCGGGGAAATTGCATGATTAGGTTTTCCCCCTTTGAAATCAATGAGGGTAGACATAAAGGCCTTTTCTAAAAAAGTAAAAGCAAAGCTGCAG
Source organism: Gymnobelideus leadbeateri (assembly GCA_011680675.1). Taxonomy (NCBI): domain Eukaryota; kingdom Metazoa; phylum Chordata; class Mammalia; order Diprotodontia; family Petauridae; genus Gymnobelideus; species Gymnobelideus leadbeateri. The sequence goes on from WOXC01000471.1 coordinate 29,279, forward strand.
CAGTGTGACTAAAGATGAGGAGAGTTAAATCAACTCTGTGTATATCCGTGCTTTGAATCCAAGTATTTCGAAAGAATTCTGAGAAATTTAGGTTTCGACCATTTTTAAGATAGACTGTTACAAGCATATTTGTTAGAAAAGGTATAACTGATCATAACTCTCTAGAATTAGGGATTACTGAAAGTGCTTTTCTGTAACAGCTTTCTCTTAACTAGTTGTCTTAAACGTAAGCATTACTTATCCAATGCTTTGGATGATTTTCGTTGAAATAGCATCATCAGGTTTTCCCCCATTGAGATCAATGAGGGTAGATGTAAAGGCCTTTTGCTAAAAAAGTAAAAGCAAAGATTCACCAGTCTGAATATAGATATGGAGGGTTAAAGCACCTCTGTATAGAACAGTGCCTTGAATTCAAGTATTTCCAAAAACTGCTGAGAAATTCATGTTTCTGCCTATTTTCAGATAGACTGTTACAAGCATAGTTGGTAGAAAAGGTATATCTGAGCATAACTCTCTGGAAACAGAGATTGCCCGGACTTTCTTTTCTGTCACAGCTTTCTCTTAGCGAGTTGTCTTAAACGGAGGCGTTACATATCACATGCTTTGGCTTCTTTTCTTGGAAATGGCATCATTAGGCTTTCCCCAATGAAACCAATGAGGGCAGAAATAAAGGCCTTTTGCTAAAAACGTAAAATCAAAGATTCAACAGTCTCACTAAAGATGTCGAGGATTAAAGCAACTCTGTGTCCAACAGTCCTTTGAAATCAAGTATTTGAAAAGACTTCAGAGAAATTCAGGTTTTGACCTTTTTTCAGATAGACTGTTACAAGCACATTTCGTAGAAAAGATATATCTGAGCATAAATCTATAGAAATAGGGATTACCGCGAACTTCTTTTTTGTAAGCTTTCTCTTATCTAGTTGTGTTAAACACAGGCATTATATATCATGTGCTTTGTCTCCTTTTCTTGGAAAAAGCATCATTAGGTTTCCCCCTTTGAAGTCAATGAGGGCAGATATAAAGACCATTTGGTAAAAAAATAAAAGCAGAGGTGAAGCAGTCTATGTAAAGATGTAGAGGGTTAAAGCAACTCTGGTACAATAGTGCCATGAATTGAAGTATTTCAAAAGACTTCTGAGAAATTCATGTTTTTAACTTTGTTTTTTTAAAGCAATTGGTGTTAAACAATTTGCTCAAAGTTACACGGCTAGTCATTATTTATGTGTGGGTGCTCATTTTCTGTGGTCAGATTTGATCTCGGATCATCACAACTCAGAGGCAGGCGCTCTTACTCACTGAGCCACATAGCTGACCCGTTAGGGTCACTGGGGTTAAGTAACTTGCCCAAGGTCAAATGGCTAAGTTTTTGTTTGTGTGGGTTAAGTGCCTGCAGCTGGATCCGAACTCAGGTCCTTCTGACTCCAGGGCCTGCACTCTACTCACTGTACCACCTAGACGCCCCAATGTTTTTACCTTTTCTCAGATAGATTGTTACAAACCTGTTTGGTAGAAAACATATATGTGAGCATACCTTGGTATGAACAGGTATTACCCGGAAGTTCTTTCTTGTCACAGCTTTCTCTTAGCTAGTTGTCTTAAACACAGGCAATACATTTCAAAACCTTTGGCTTCTTTTCTTGGAATTGGCATCATTATGTTTTCCCCCATTGAAACCAATGAGGGCAGATATAAAGGCCTTTTGCTACAAAAGTAAAAGCAAAGCTTCAGCAGTCTGACTAAAGATGTGGAGGTTTATAGAAACTCTGTGTACAATAGGGCTTTGAATACAAGTATTTCAAAAGACTTCTGAAAAATTCATGTGGTTACCTTTTTTCAGATAGACTGTTACAAGCCTGTTTGGTAGAAAAGGAATATCTGAGCATAACTCTCTAGAAACCTGGATTACCCCGAAGTTCTTTTCTGTCACAGCTATCTCTTAGCTAGTTGTCTTAAACGTAAGCATTTCATATCACATGCTTTGGTTTCTTTTCCTGGAAATGGCATCATTAGGTTTTACCCCATTGAAACTAGTGAGGGCAGATATAAAGGCCTTTTCCTAAAAAAGTAATAGCAAAGCTGCTTCAGTCTGACTAAAGATGTGGAGGGTTAAAGCAAGTCTGTGTAGAACAGTGCCTTGAATTCAAGTATTTCAAAAGACTTCTGAGACATACATGTTTTTCCTTTTTTCAGATAGACTGTTACAAGAATGTTGGGTAGAGGGGCAGAGCCATGATGGTGGAGTAGAAACAGCTCTTCCAAGCCTCTCTACCCCCAGATTCCCCACAAACTATGTAAAAAAGGACTGTGAACAACTTCTGTTGCCCCAGCACCCACAGAACGACACAGAGAAGCTAACCTCCCGCTGAGGATAGCCCAGCAGCCCTGCAGGAAGGACCAGCGCAGCGGTCTGGGAGCCGGCAGCATGCAGATCGCAGAGCTAAGGAGCTGAGCCGTGCCGAGCCCAGGTCCGCGTGAGCCGAGGTTTTAGCCCCAGGGCGGCAGGGCCAGCAGCCATCTGGAGGAACCCCAGAACACCAGGAGCTGTGACGACTCCAGAATTATCAACATAGACATGCCTAGGACAAAGTAAGAGGTTAGTGTCCTAAGGACTTTGGGACCTGTATTTGGGGAATGCGTCAGCTCCCTCCCCTGAGGGCTAGAAGCCGCTGAGGAGACATGCCATTTTGTAGTTTTCACAGGCAGCTCTGGCTCCCAGCCTACAAATCGTGGGGAGATCCAGCGATCAGTCTTGGGGGGTAATCGCTCTTGCTTTAACCTCCCTGGATCTGGATTGTGATCTAGGGTGGAAGTTGTGGGTGGGTTTACAGCTTGCCAGAAACGGAAGTTGCCCCCCACACGTTCGGGACGAAAATTCCTCTAGCTGGCCTTAAAGCCATAGTGTGGCAACAAGCCCCAAAGTCAAGCAATTAAGTGGCAACATGCCAAGGCAAAGGAAACAGAAAAATGCAACCCTAGACTCCTATTTTGGGGGCATAGAGCGGGAAAAGGACTGTGAGGTCAGAAGTCCTGCTCCAAAAGCCCCAGGGGAAAACATGAGCGGGTTGCAGGCCATAGAGGACCTTAAGAAGGACTTTAAAAATCAAATAAGAGAAGTGGAGGAAAAATTAGAAAGAGAAAGGAGAAGGATGCAGGAAAAGTATGAAATGAGGGTCAACAGCCTGACTGAGGAAAACAACACCTTAAAAAATAGACTAACTCAAATGGCAAAGGAGGCCCAAAAGGGCAATGAGGAGAAGAATGCCTTAAAAAGTCGAATTTGCCAGATGGAAAAAGAATCTCAAAAGTTCACTGAGGAGATTCATTCCTTCAGAGTTAGACTGGAGCAAATGGAAGCTAGTCACTTTATGAGAAATCAAGATGCTGTTAAGCAGATCCAAACAAACGAAAGATTAGATGTCAATGTGAAATATCTCATGTGAAAAACCACTGCCCTGGAAAATAGATCCAGGAGAGACAATTTAAAAATTATTGGACTACCTGAAAGCCATGATCAAGGAAAGAACCTAGAAATCACCCTTCAAGAAATTCTCAAGGAAAACTCCCCTGATGTTTTAGATCCAGAGGGCAAAATAGAGGTTGAAGGAATCCACCGATCACCTCCTGAAAAAGATCCCAAAAAGAAAACTCCCAGGAATATTATAGCCAAGTTCCAGAATCCCCAGATCAAGGAGAAAATACTTCAAGCAGCCAGGAAGAAACAATTTCTATATTGTGGAAACACAATCAGAATAGCCCAGGACCTGGCAGCTTCTACTCTGAGGGATCAAAGGGCATGGAATATGATATTCGAGAGGGCAAAAGAACTGGGAATGAACCCAAGGGTCACCTACCCAGCAAAACTGAGTATTATGTTTCAGGGGAAAATATGGTCATTCAGTGGAATAGAGGACTTTCAAGCATTCTTGAGGAAAAAACCAGAGTTGAATAGAAAATTTGACATCCAGACACATGAAGGAAGAGATGCCTGAGAAGGTAATAAGGGAAAAGAAATCAAAAGGAACTTATCAAAGTTGAACTATTTACATTCCTATATGGAAAAGCAATAACTGTGACTGATGATATCTTTCTCACTATGAAAATAATGGAAGAAGGCGGTGTGGTCATATGAATACATATGAATATGAATGTGTGTGTGTATGGTTACAGTTATATGGATAGAGGGCATAGGTTGAATTTGTTGGGAAGGGAGAATACTCAAGGGATGAAATTATGAGGTGAGAGAGGAAAGTGGCAAGAGGAGATGGGGAGAGACAGGGTAGGGTAAACTATCCCATGTAGAAGAAGCAAGGGGAAGTGGTTGCAAAGGAGGGGGAGAATAAGGAAGGCTAAAAAGGTAAAACCACATTCACATTGAATTTTGTTCAGGGAGAAAATGACATACATACTAAATGGGATATCTCAACCTGCAGCAGGATAGGGGGAAGGGGGATGAGAGGAGGGATGATGGATGGGAGGGCATCCTTGGGGTGAGGAGAGGTTGGAAGTACCCACTATAGAAGAGGGACAGGATTATGTAGGGAATGGACCAGGTTGGGGGTGGGATGAGTGGGAGGGAAATATAAGCAGCCTTGTACAATATATCTACTATGATAATGTTTTGCATAGCTAGACATGTACAACATATACTGGATTACTTATCTCCCAAGAAGGAATGGGTGACAAGGGAGGGAGGAAATGGATCTGAAACTCGAGGTCGTAACATTAAATGTTTCAAATATATATAAATACTATTATTAATACTCTTTTGCTTGTAATAGGGAGATAAGATGTGCAGGCATTGGGACACAAAGATTCACGTTCCTCTAATGGAAAAGTCGATGGGGGTATGGGAGAGAGCAGATTGGAGGAAGTGATACCTTGTGGGACTACTATTCTGGGAGGTTGCGTAGGGGAATAATGGGGGGGAAAATGATTGTAACTCAAAGTCTGGCGGAAATGAATGATGTAAAACAGAAAATAATAAAGCATTTGTTTAAAAAAAAAGGATGTTGGGTAGAAAAGATATATCGGAGCATAACTTTCTAGAAACAGGATTTAGCCAGAATTTCTTTTCTGTCACAGCTTTCACTTAGCTAGTTGTCTTAAACGGAGGCATTACATATCAAATGCTTTGGCTTCTTTTCCTGGAAATAGCATCCTTATATTTTCCCCATTGAAACCAATAAGTGCAAATATGAAGACCTTTTGCTAAAAAAGAAAATGCAAAGCCGCAGCAGTCATACTAAAGATGTGGAGGGTGAAGGCAACTCTGTGTACAACAGTGCTTCGAATTCAAGTATTTCAAAAGATTTCTGAGAAATTCATGTTTTTACCTTTTTTTAGATAGACTGTTACAAGCATGTTTGGTAGAAAAGTTATTTCTGAGCATAACTCTCCAGTAACAGGGAGTACCTGAAAGTTGTTTTCTATCCAGCTTTCTGTTAGCTACTTATCTTAATTGGAGGCTTTACATATCACATGCTTTGTCTTCTTTTCGTGGAAATGGCATCATTAATTTTCTCCCATTGAAACGATTGAGGGTAGATACAAAGGCATTTTGCTAAAAATGTAAAAGCAAAGATTCAGGAGTCTGACTATAGATATGGAGGGTTGAAGCACCTCTGTGTAGAACAATGCCTTGAATTCAATTATTTCCAAGGACTGCTGAGAAATTCATGTTTTTACCTTTTTTCAGATAGATTATTACAAGCCTGTTTGATAGAAAAGGTATATGTGAGCATAACTTTCTCTTAGCTGGTTGTCTTAAAACCAGGCATTATATTTCAAATGCTTTGGCTTCTTTTCTTGGTAATGGCGTGATAAGTTTTTCCCTCATTAAAATCAATGAGGGCAGATATAAAGGCCTTTTGCTACAAAAGTAAAAGCAAAGCTTCAGCAGTCTGACTAAAGATGTGGAGGGTTATAGCAACTCTGTGTACCACAGTGCTTTTAATTCAAGTATTTCAAAAGACTTCTGAGATATTCATGTTTTTACCGTTTTTCAGATAGACTGTTAGAAGCATGTTTGGTAGAGAAGGTATATCTGAGCATAACATTTTAGGAACAGGGATGACCTGGAACATCTTTTCTGTCCAACTTTCTCTTAGCTAGTTTTCTTAAACACAGGCATTACATTTCAAATGCTTTGGCTTCTTTTCATGGAAATGGCACCATTAGGTTTTTCCCCCATTGAAACCAAAGAGGGCAGATACAAAGGCCTTTTGCTAAAAAATAAAAGCAAAGCTTCAGCAGTCTGACTAAAGATGTGGAGGGTTATAGCAACTCTGTGTACCACAGTGCTTTTAATTCAAGTATTTCAAAAGACTTCCGAAATATTCATGCTTTTACCGTTTTTCAGAGAAACTGTTAGAAGCATGTTTGGTAGAGAAGGTGTATCTGAGCATAGCAGTCTAGGAACAGGGATGACCCGGAAATTCTTTTCTGTCCAACTTTCTCTTAGCTAGTTTTCTTAAACACAGGCATTACATTTCAAATGCTTTGGCTTCTTTTCATGGAAATGGCATCATTATGTTTTTCCCCCATAGGAAACAATGAGAGCAGATATAAAGGCCTTTTGCTAAAAAATAAAAGCAAAGCTTCAGCAGTCTGACTAAAGATGAGGAGGGTTATAGCAACTCTGTATCAAGAATGCTCTGAATTCACGAATTTTAAAAGACTTCAGAAAAATTCAGGTTTTGACCTTTTTTATACAAACTTTTACAAGCTTGTTTGGTAGAAAAGGTATTTCTGAGCATAACTCTCTAGAAATAGGGATTACCCGGATGTTCTTTTCTGTTACAGCTATCTCTTAGCTAGTTGTCTTAAACACAATCATATATCAGATGCTTTGGCTTTTTTTCCTGGAAATGGCATCATTAGGTTTTCCCCCATTGAAACCAATGGGGGCAGAGATAAAGGCCTTTTGCTACAAAAGTAAAAGCAAAGCTTCAGCAGTCTGACTAACGATGTGGAGAGTTATAGCAACTCTGTGTACCACAGTGCTTTGAATTCACGTATTTCAAAAGACTTCAGAGAAATTTAGGTTTTGAAGTTTCTTCAGAGAGAATATTACAAGCATATTTGGTAGAAAATGTATATCTGAGATTAACTCTCTAGAAACAAGGATTACCCAGAAGTTCTTTTCTGTCGCAGCATTCCCTTAGCTACTTGTCTTAAAGGAAGCATTGTTTCAAAAACTTTGGTGTCTTTTCATGGAAATGGCATCATTAAGATTTCCCCATTGAAATCAGTGAGGGCAGATATAAAGACCTTTTGTTAAAAAAGTAAATGCAAAGCTGCAGCAGTCACAATAAAAATGTGGAGAGTAAAAGGAAAGCTGTGTACAAAAGTGCCTTGAATTCAAGTACTTAAAAAGACTTCTGAGACATTCATGTTATTACCTTTTTTCAGATAGTCTGTTACAAGCATATTTGGTTGAAAAGGCATATCTAAGCATAACTCTCTAGGAACATGGATTACACAGAAGTTTTTTTTCTGTCCAACTATCCCTTAGTTAGTTGTATTTAACAAAGGTATTACTTATCACAAGCTTTTTCTTCTTTTCATGGAAATGGCATCATTAGGTTTTCCCCCATTGAAAACAATTAGGGCAGATATAAAGGCCTTTTGCTAAAAAAGTAAAAGCAAAGCTGCAGCAGTCTGACTAAAGCTGTGGAGGGGAAAAGTAACTCTGTGGACAACAGTGCTTTGAATTCAAGTATTTCAAAAGACCTTTGAGAAATTCAGGTTTCCACCTTTTTTCAAATAGACTCTTACAAACATGTTTGGTAGAAATATATATCTGAGCATAACTCTCTAGAAACAGGGATTACTCAAAAGTTCTTTTCTGGCACAGCTTTCTTTTAGCTATTTTTTCTTAAATACAGGCATTACATTTCAAATGCTTTGGCTACTTTTCATGGAAATGGCTACATTAAGTTTTCCCCCATTGAAACCAATAAGGGCTGATATAAAGGCCTTTTGCTACAAAAGTAAAAGCATAGCTTCAGCAGTCTGACTAAAGCAGTGGAAGGAAAAGCATCTCTTTCTACCACAGTGCTTTGAATTCAAGTATTTGAAAAGACTTCTGAAAAATTTAGGGTTTTACCTTTTTTTCAGATAGACTGTTACAAGAGTGCTGGGTAGAAACGGTTTATGTGGGCATAACTCTCTAGAAACAGGGATTATCTCGAAGTTTGTTTCTGTCAAAGCTTTCTCTAAGCTAATTGCCATATATACGCATTGGATATCAAATGCTTTGCATTCGTTTTGTGGAAATGACATGACTAAGTTTTCTACAAATGAAACCAATGTGGATAGATATAAAGGCGTTTTGCTACAAAAGTAAAAGCAAAACGTCAGCAGTCTGACTAAAATTGTGGAGGATTAAAGCAACTCTGGGTACAGCAGTGCTTTGAATCCAAGTATTTCAAAAGACTTCAGAGAAATTCAGGTTTTGATCTTTTTTCAGATAGACTGTTACAAGCATATTTGGTAGAAAAGGTATATCTGAGTATAACTCTCTAGTAAGAAGGAATACCCAGAAGTTCTTTTCTGGAACAGCTTTCTATTAGCTAGTTGTGTTAAACGGAGGCATTACTTATCAAATGCTTTGGGTTCTTTTCGTGGAAATGGCATGATTCGGTTTTCCCCCTTAAAAACAATGAAGGCAGGCATAAAGGCCTTTTGCTACAATAGTTAAAGCAAGGCATCAGCAATCTGACTAAAGATGTGGAGGGTTATAACAACTCTGTGTACCACAGTGCTTTGAATTCAAGTATTTCAAAAGACTTTTGAGAAATTCATGTTGTTACCGTTTTTCAGATAGACTGTTACAAGCATATTTGGTAGAAAAGGTATATCTGAGCATAACTCTCTACAGACAGGGATTACCCAGAAGTTCTTTTTTATACAACTTTATTTTAACTACTTGTCTTCATTGGAGGCTTTACATATCACATGCTCTGGCTTTTTTTTCTTGGAATTGGCATCATTACGTTTTCTCCCATTGATACAATTGAGGGCAGATACAAAGTCCTTTTGTAAAAAAGTAAAAGCATAGATTCAGCAGTCTAACTAAAGATATGAAGGGTAAAAGCAACTCTGTGTACAACAGGGCTTTGAATTCAAGTATATCAAAAGACATCTGCGAAATTTACGTTTTGACCTTTTTTCAGATAGACTGTTACAAGAATGTTAGGTAGAGACAAATAAGAGGGGCGGAGCCAAGATGGCAGAGTAGAAACAGCTTATCCAAGCTGCTCTGCCCCCAGATTCCCCCCAAACTATGTAAAAGGGGACTCTGAACATGTTCTGGAGCCCCAGCACCCCAGAAGTTCTTTCCTGTAACAGGTTTCTCTTAGCTAGTTGTCTTAAACACAGGCATTATTTATCAAATGCTTTGCCTTCTTTTCATGGAAATGGTATGATTTGGTTTTCTGCCTTTGAAACCAGTGAGGGCAGATACAAAGGCCTTTTGCTACAAAATTAAAAGCATAGCTTCAGCCGTCTCACTAAAGATGTGGGGGGTTATAGCAACTCTGTGTACCACGGTGCTTTGAATTCAAGTATTTCAAAAGACTTCTGAGATATTCATATTTTTACCTTTTTTCAGATAGACTGTTACAAGTATATTTGCTAGAAAAGGTATATCTGAGAATAACTCTCTAGAAACAAGGTTTACCCAGAAGTTCTTTTCTGTCACAGCTTTCTCTTAGCTAGTTTTCATAAACCCCAGCATTACATTTCAAATGCTTTGGCTTCTTTTCGTGGAAATGGCACCATTAGGTTTTCCCCCATTGAAACCAAAGAGGGCAGATATAAAGGCCTTTTGCAAAATAACTAAAAGAAAGCTGAATCATTCTGAGGAAAGATGTGGAGGGTAAAAGCAACTCTATGTACAACAGTGCTTTGAATTCAAGTATTTAAAAAGATTTCTGAGAAATTTAGGTTTTTACCTTTTTTCAGATAGACTGTAACAAGGATGTTTGGTAGAAAAGGTATATCTGAGCATAACTCTCTAAAAACAGGGATTACCTGGAAGTTCTTTTCTGTCACAGCTTTCTCTCAGCTAGTTTTCTTGATTGGAGGCATTCCATATGAAATGCTTTGGCTTCTCTTCATGGAAATGGCATAATTAAGCTTTTCCCATTGAAATCAATGAGGGAAGATATAAAGACCTTTTGTTAAAAAAAGTAAATGCAAAGCCAGAGTAGTCAGACTAAAGATATGGAGCGTTAAAGGAAAGCTGTGTACAACAGTGCCTTGAATTCAAGTATTTCAAAAGACTTCTGAGACATCCATGTTTTTATCTTTTTTCAGATACACTGTTACAAGCATGTTTGGTAGAAAAGGTATATCTGAGCGTAACTCTCTAGAAATAGGGATTACCTGGAAGTTCTTTACTGTCACAGATTTCTTTTAGCTAGTTTCTTAGATGCAGGCATATATTAAATGCTTTGGCTTCTTTTCTTGGAAATGGCATCATTAGGTTTTCCCCCATTGAAAGAAAGGAAGGCACATATAAAGCCCTTTTGCTAAAAAAGTAAAAGCAAAGCTTCAGCAGTCTAACCAAAGATGTCGAGCATTAAAGCAACTCTGTCTTGCACCACAGGGCTTTGAATTCAAGTATATCAAAAGACTTCTGAGAAATTCATGTTGTTACCTTTCTTCAGATAGACTGTTCCAAGCATGTTTTGTAGAAAATATATATCTGAGCATAACTCTCTAGGAAGAAGTATTACCCGGAACATCTTTTCTGTGACAGCTTTCTCTTAGCTAGTTGTCTTAAATGTCGGCATTCCATATCACATGCTTTGGCTTCTTTTCCTGGAAACGGCATCATTAGGTTTCCACCCATTGAAGCCGATAAGCACAGACAAAAAGGCCTTTTGCTAAAAATGTAAAATGAAAGCTTCAGCACTCTGACTAAAGATATGGGGGGTAAAAGCAACTCTGTGTACAACAGTGCTTTGAATTCAAGTATTTTAAAAGACTCCAGAGAAATTCAGGTTTTGACCATTTTTCAGATAGACTCTTACAAGCATATTTGGTAGAAAAGGTATATCTGAGCATAACTATCTACAAACAGGGATTACCTGGAAGTTCTTTTGTGTACCAACATTCTCTTAGCTAGTTGTCTTAAACACAGGCATTACTTATCAAATGCTTTGGCTTATTTTCGTTGAAATGGCATCATCAGGTTTTCCCCCATTGAGACCAATGAGGGCAGATGTAAAGGCCTTTTGCTAAAAAAGTAAAAGTAAAGCTGAAGCATTCTGACTAAAGATGTGGAGGGTAAAAGCAACTCTGTGTACAACAGTGCTTTGAATTCAAGTATTTCAAAAGACTTCTGAGAAATTTAGGTTATTACCTTTTTTCAGATAGACTGCTTCAATAGTGTTGGGTAGAAAACGTATATCTGGGCATAACTCTCTAGGTACAGGTATTACCTGGAAGATATTTTCTGTCACAGCTTTCTCTTAGCTAGTTGTCTTAAACATAGGCATTACATAGCACATGCTTTGGCTTCTTTTCCTGGAAATGGTATCATTAGGTTTCCCACCATTGAAAGCAATGAGCATGGATGAAAAGGCCACTTGCTAAAAATGTAAAAACAAAGCTGTAGCAGTCTGACTAAAGATGTGGAGGGTTGTAGCAACTCTGTGTACCACAGTGATTTGAATGGAAGTATTTCAAAAGACTACTGAGAAATTCATATTTTTACCTCTTTTCAGATAAACTGTTACAAGCATATTTGGTAGAAAAGGTATATCTGAGCATAACTCTCTAGGAACAGGGATTACCCGGAAATTCTTTTCTGTCCATCTTTCTCTTTCTTTTTTGAAACACAGGGATTACATTTCAAATTCTTTGGCATCTTTTCGTGCAAATGGCATCATTAGGTTTCCCCCACTGAAACCAATGAGGTCTGATATAAAGGCCTTTTGCTAGAAAAGTAAAAGGAAAGGTGCAACAGTCTGACTAAAAATGTGGAGGGTTAGAACAGCTCTCTGTAAAACAGTGCTTTGAATTCAAGAATTTCAAAAGACTTCTGAGAAATCATGTTTTTACCTTTTTTCAGATAGACTGTTGCAAGCATATTTGGTAGAAAAGGTAAATCTGAGCATAACTCTCTTGAAATAGGGATTACCTGGAAGTTCTTTTTTGGAACAGATTTCTCTTAGCTAGTTATCTAAAAGGCAAGCATTACTTATCAAATGCTTTGGATTCTTTTCGTGGAAATGGCATCATTAGGTTTTCCCCATTGAAACCAATGAGGTCAGGTATAAAGGCTTTTTGCTACAAAAGTAAAAGGAAAGCTGCAGCAGTCTGACGAAAAATGTGGAGGGTTCGAGCAACTCTCAAGATTTAACTTCATTCAGATAGACTGTTGCAAGCATATTTGGATGAAAAGGTATATCTGAGCATAACTCTCTAGGAACAGGGATTACCCAGAAGTTCTTTTCTGTTCAGCTTTCTCTTAGCGAGTTGCCTTAAACGCAGGCATTACATATCACATGCTTTGGCTTCTTTTCTTGGAAATGGCATCAATAGGTTTTCCCCAATGAAACCAATGAGGGCAGAAATAAAGGCCTTTTGCTAAAAAAGTAAAATCAAAGATTCAACAGTCTCACTAAAGATGTCGACGATTAAAGCAACTCTGTGTCCAACAGTCCTTTGAAATCAAGTATTTTAAAAGACTTCAGAGAAATTCAGGTTTTCACCTTTTTTCAGATAGACTGTTACAAGCACATTTCATAGAAAAGATATATCTGAGCATAACTCTCTAGAAATAGGGATTACCAGGAAGTTCTTTTTTGTAACAACTTTCTCTTATGTAGTTGTCTTAAACACAGGCATTACATATCATGTGCTTTGTCTTCTTTTCTTGGAAAAGGCATCATTAGGTTTCCCCCTTTGAAGCCAATGAGGGCAGATATGAAGACCTTTTGGTAAGAAAATAAAAGCAAAGCTGAAGCAGTCTGAGTAAAGATGTGGAGGGTTAAAGCAACTCTGGTACAACAGTGCCATGAATTGAAATATTTCAAAAGACTTCTGAGAAATTCATGTTTTTAACTTTGTTTTTTTAAAGCAATTGGTGTTAAGCAATTTGCTCAAAGTTACACGGCTAGTCATTATTTATGTGTGGTTGCTCATTTTCTGTGGTCGGATTTGATCTCGGGTCATCACAACTCAGAGGCAGGCGCTCTTACTCACTGAGCCACCTAGCTGACCTTTAGGGTCATTGGGGTTAAGTAACTTGCCCAAGGTCAAACGGCTAAGTTTTTGTTTGTGTGGGTTAAGTGTCTACAGCTGGATCCCAACTCAGATCCTTCTGACTCCAGGGCCTGCACTCTACTCACGGTACCACCTAGACAACCCAATGTTTTTACCTTTTTTCAGATAGACTGTTACAAACATGTTTGGTAGAAAACATATATGTGAGCATACCTCGGTATGAACAGGTATTACCCAGAAGTTCTTTCCTGTCACAGCTTTCTCTTAGCTAGTTGTCTTAAACACAGGCAATACATTTCAAACCCTTTGGCTTCTTTTCTTGGAATTGGCATCATTATGTTTTCCCCCACTGAAACCAGTGAGGGCAGATATAAAGGCCTTTTGCTACAAAAGTAAAAGCAAAGCTGCAGCAGTCTGACTAAAGAGCTGGAGAGTTAAATCAAGTCTGTACCACCATGCTTTGAATTCAAGTATTTCAAAAGACTCCTGAGAAATTTATGTTTTTACCTTTTTTCAGATTGATTGCTCAGGTGTGTTTCGTAGAAAAGGTGTAACTGAGCATAACTCGCTAGGAAGAGGGATTACACAGA